>JAJOZX010001813.1:525000-745000 GCA_023014485.1 Bathynomus jamesi
ATCATTTTGTTTTCCAATTTATATTTACTTGTATTTTTGTATTCATTTGTGACTATAATATGCATATGTGGTAATTTTTCCCTTATAAATTGGTGTGCCTCTCTTAAAATTTATCTTTCAATTTTTATTTTTAATAATGTGACATATATATCAATTTGGCAGCATCTATTAAATCGATTGTAAAACCTCCCTCTTGAGCTTGAATTGGTAGACTCCACTTACAATATTTATATTTATTTTTATTTCTTTATTCTTTTGTGACCTGTTCCATAAAAAAGCCATTTGAATTTATATGGAAGGTCGGCCAAAGTGCTAAAAGTGTCTTTATATATATATATATATATATATATATATGTGTATATATATGTATATATATATATATATGTGTATGTATATGTATTTATGGGTTTTTTTATTTGCCTGTTTATTTCTTTATGATTATTTAGGCTGTGACTATATATCACTAAGGCACTATTTGTAATTAATTTTTTCTCAATTTATATTTATATTTATTTTTATTTCTTTATTCTTCTGTGACCATATAAATGTTGGCTCCTCCCACAATTTTTTCTATGCTTACTATATAGTATATATTTATATATATATATATATGTATATATATATATATGTATATATGTGAATGTGTATGTATGTATGTTTATTTTTGTAACCTATATATTGCCTTGATCTGTCCTTTCACTCCAGTGTTCCTGAGGATGTCATTAGACGAAAGCGCTTGAGCACCCCTTTGTGTTTCTTTTTCCTTCGTGTTTTATTCATCATATATTATATATATATATATATATATATATATATATATATATATATATATATATATGAAAAATTATTCACGAAAGTGACACGTGAAAAGTATTTATGATGAATAAAACCACGAAGGAAAAAGAAACACAAAGGGGTGCTCAAGCGCTTTCGTCTAATGTCTAATGACATCCTGAGGATGTCATTAGACGAAAGCGCTTGAGCACCCTTTGTGTTTCTTTTTCCTTCGTGGTTTTATTCATATAATATATATATATATATATATATATATATATATATATATATTTTTTTTTTCTTTGTTTCAAAGATGACCGCTCATGGCAACCAAAAGAAAGGTGGATAGCAGAGCGAACTCAGGACGAAGAGTATGGAACAACTAATGGAAATGAAACAATAGAGGGGGAGGGGAGGAGGAGGAGGTGGGGGGGAAGCAGAAAGATCATAGCGGAGTCACAGCCGGTAAAGAAGTCGGGAGCGAAAGAGGAATGAGAACAACCCGGTCATCGAAAAGTAGGGACCTTCAGACAGAAGAGCGCCAAGCCTATCACAAGGCCCGACGCTCTCCAAAAAGGGAAAATACTCTGCGCTGGGCGCAGAGTAAAGCGGACACTCCACCAGGAGGTGGGCAACTGTAAGTAGGACGTCACAATTGGGACATCGGGGCACCCGATCCCCGGTCATCAAATAGCCATGGGTCAGGTGGGTGTGGCCAATACGGAGGCGGGCCAAAGCCACCTCCTTATGGCGCGACCGATGGAAGGAAGAGGCCCAACATCCCAACTTGGGTTTACTCTTGCAAAGTTTGTTATCCGTAGCGCCATCCCAGCGACTCTGCCACCGGGAGCACAAAAACCTACGGAAGCCAGGGATATAATCGGAAAAAGGGAGGGACACGGGTGAAACCTGCAGTCGGCACGCGGAACGGGCAGCTCGATCGGCAGCCTCATTCCCAGCCACGTTAACATTTGCTGGGACCCAGCAAAATACCACCTCCTTGCCACCGAAAGCGACAAGAGTATGGTACAGTAGCTGGATTCGTCGGACCAGTGGGTGGACAGGGTCAAAACACTCCAGGCCATCCAGGGCACTGCGGGAGTCCGAATAGATGACAAACGACCCATCCGGATGCTTCCGCACCACCTCCAGAGCGCTCAGAATGGCATATAGCTCTGCTGTGAAAACGGAAGCCTCATCAGGGAGACGAGTACATCGGGGAGCAAGGGCAAACGACTGGGTAACAGTCGCGGCCCCAACGCCCCCCGACGACCTCGAGCCATCTGTGAAGACCGCAACACATGCAGAGTGACACGCTGCATGCTGAAGGAACAGAGACCGAAGTAAGGCAGTCAGAATCGGCCCTGCGAACGGGGCGCAACGCCCTACAGCACGCAACAGGGGTGCTCTCCCAAGGTGCAACACCCCTGAAAGAGACCGGTACAACGGATGGAGGAGGAGTGCCCATACCATCGAGGAGGGAGGTCACCGTGTCGGTCAAATACCAACCCCCATCCCGGCAGAACGCCCTCTCAACCACCTGGAACAGAGGAGAGGTGGGAAGACGGAGGATCCGGAGATAGTGCTTAGCAATGAGGAACGACCTCCGATCCTCCAAGGGAGGGATGTCGCACTCAACCTGCAGACTATCAACCGGAGAGGATCGGAAGGCGCCAGATGACATGCGCAGTCCTCTAGAGAGGACCGGATCCAGTATCCGAAGGGCCGTGCGGGAGGCGGAGCCATACACCACACTCCCATAGTCTAATTTGGACTGTACCAGGGACACGTACAAACGGAGGAGCGTCCGCCTATCCGCGCCCCATGTAGTATGCGACAGATGCCCAGCAATCCAGAGTACGTCTCGCGGACTCGCGCAGCCAGCGAAGGTGGGAACCCAGCTCAAACGCTGTCGAAAACCATACCCAAGAAGAGTACTGATGGAACGAGGGCCAGAGGCTGACCCCCGAGTGTAAGGTTAAAGGCCGGGATGGCGCCGGATCCCCGTCTCCTCGACGGAAGGAAGGCCACACACGAAGTCTTCGGGGAAGACAACGTAAGGCCCACCGACGACGCCCAGCGTTCAACCCGATTGACCGTGAGTTGGACTTGCCTCTCCACGAGGGGGGGACTCGTCCCCGCGGCATAGACAGCCAGATCATCCGCGTAGATGGAACAGCGCACCGAGGGCGGAAGAGCTCCCGGTAGCGCAGACATAACCAGGTTGAAGCAGGAGACGCTTAAAACATACCCCTGGGGCACCCCCTCCTCCTGAACATACAGGTCAGATAGGGCCGCCCCATTACGGACGCGGAAAGTGCGACGGCAGAGGAAGTTGCGAAGAAACGTGGGCAAAAAGCCCACAAAACCAAGAGACTTCAAACGGTCCATGACAACTCCCCGACGGGTCGTGTCATAGGCCTTTTGGACGTCGAAAAAGACGGCCAGAAAGTGCCTCCCGTACATCATGGCCAAGGAGGAGAAGGGGGTCCAGAGTACCCCGAAATCGACGAAAGCCATACTGGGTCGGGGGGTATAACCCAAGCGACTCCAGTGTAAAGGAAAGTCGGACGGCCACCATCTTTTCAAGGAGCTTGCATAAGCAGCTCGTCAAGGCAATAGGCCGATAGCTCGCCACCTCCGCCGGATCCTTCCCCGGCTTAGGTATCGGGACCACAATCGCCTCCCTCCAACGGGAAGGGAACGACCCCTCAACCCACACCCGGTTGAAAAGATCCAGCAAGAAGTGCAGGGCCATCGGGTGCAGATTCCAAATAAAGTCATACGGAATGTCATCGGGCCAGGGGCGGAAGAACGACGGGTTGCCAAGGCAGCCCGAAGTTCCCGCATCGTAAAGAGACGGTTATAGGGCTCGTTCCCAGGGGGCGGGAACGTGACCTCCGATAAAGGACGATCCGCAGCTGAAGGCGAACGGGAAACCGCAGCAAAAGCACCGGCCAGCCGATCAGCCACAGCAGCAGGATCCGAAAGGAAGCCGTCCCCGACCCGAAGGACAGGGCGACTAGCAGGGACCGGCTTCCCCTCGATACTACGTACCTTCCGCCACACAGCAGCAGAAGGGGTAGATGAGAGATGCCGGACACAAAAGCACGCCAAGAGGCCCGACGGGCCAACTTGAGAGTCCGGGCGGCGAAAGTCTTCGCCCGCCGCATCTCAATCAAGTGGTCCGCGCGCGGGTGCGGTGGAAGCGGCGCTTTGCCCTCTTCCTCTCGCACACCGCCTGGTGACATGCTGGAGTCCACCACGGGACGCTACGAGTCCGCGGGTTACCGGAAGATCGAGGAATACAGTCCCCCGCGACGCCCATCACCACCCGCTCGAAGAACTCCAAGCCCTCATCCACAGAGCCAAAGCTCAATACCGAACGGACAATGACGGAACGAGCTCTGAAAGATGGCCAGTCAGCCCGCGCAAGGCACCACCTCGGTCGAGACGAGACGCCCGGCTGCGGTCCGACCGGCTCAAGACAGACTGGGTAATGACACTGCCATAATCCCCAACACTTCACGAAAAATCGAGTAAGGCATCGAGGGACACCAAGGAGAGATCGATACAGGTAGATGAACCCATGGGCTCGTGGAAATAGGTAGGTTCGCCGGAATTGAGGCACGCGAAGGAAAGGTCCTCCATTAAGGAGAGCAACATACCAGCAACATTAGTCGACCGGACATCTCCCCAAGCCGGGTCGCGACTGTTAAAGTCCCCGAGGAGGAGAAACGGTCGAGGCAGTTGCAACACCAACTCGCGAACCGCGTCGCGAGAAGGAGGGTCATGAGGAGGAATATAAATCGAGCAGGCACTGTACTGGCGATCGAAAAAGAGCCGCACAGCCACAGCCTGCAAGGAAGTGCGAAGAGGCACACCTCGCGATGGTAACGAATGATGCACGTAAATCGCCGCACCCCGCCGGCGTGTGTGCTCATCCGGGGTGCAAGGGAAACCAACATAGCCAGAGAGACGAGGGAGTCCCGCGCAGCCAGGATAGTCTCCTGGAGACAAACACAGGAAGGCCGCTCGCTCTCCAGCAGGGAGGCAAGGTTCTCCCAGTTAGCTAAAAGCCCCCTACAGTTCCATTGCAAAATGGAACTGTAAGGGGAAGCGGCATTATAAGAGGCAGAGAAAACAGCGAAATAGCCACGGACCAAGCTGAGCAGCAAACTCAACGGTCCGTAACCAGGGACGGAATCGGCTTCCCCGACTCACCCCGAACTGGGGGGGTAGGGGCCACCAACCCCGCAGCTGCTTCACCCTAGTAGAACGAGAAGTGGAGTAGAACAGGGAGGTCAGAGGGGGGCTCCCCTGGCGGGGGGAGAGACGACGAGACGGGCCCAGCCGAAACCCCCAACTCCCCACCAGAGGGGGACTGGGGGAACCAGTTGTTCGAGGACTCGTCAAACCAGACAAGCACTGACGGGGGGGGGGGGGGGAGGAAAGGTCGACCACAGGTGGGAGAGGTAGATCCAGGAGAGAGACCCGACCACTCAGCAGGAGCCGAAGGGAGAGAGACTCCATGAAGGAGGGCCAGGCTCCTCTCGACCGGGTCTATCAAGGGAACAGAGTCAGTAATCGAGGGTGTCATGGGGCGGTGTACCTCGACCGACACCCGGACACTGGTCGGGGCACCGGGAGGTGACGCCTCACCAGCCCTCCGTATAGAGAGGGGAGTCCCGAGCGGATCAGGGGCAGCGCGCCGCTTCCCCTCCGGTAAAGAAGGGGAAGCAGGGCGAGCAGCAGTCAGGACCGGGTCGGAAGGACTCCGACCACGGCGACGCTTCCTCCTCCCCTTCGGGGCATCACCCTCCCCACCCGAGAGACGAGTAGGCAAGGATCCAGACCCCAAGGCCGGAGAGGGAGAAGGGGCACTTGAAGGCAGGAAATCAGATGGGATATCTGAAAGTGAGGCAGAGGAACAAGAAGGACCCGCGGCGCCAGGAGGACCACCAACCCCCGGAACTTCCAGGGGGGGCACCACTCCGGTAGACGCCGGGGTAGCACGGGAGGGGCCCGAGGACCAGCCAGGGCCAAGAGCCGCAGCGTAGGACAACCCCCGCCGCGGCTCCCGGTCACGGACCCTATCGCGCGCCTCCCGCGCACTAAGGAATTCGGTAGTCCTTAAGGACCGCACCTCGAATTCAAACTTGAAAACGGGGCAGTCCCGAGAGGAGGAAGGGTGGGCCCCCGAGCAGTTCGAGCACCGCGGGGGCTTCGTGCACGGGGTAGGGTGCGCAGGCCCACCGCAGCGGACACATAGCTTACCCTCACGGCGGCACGCAGAGCTAACATGGCCGAACCGGTTGCAGCCAAAGCAGCGAACCGGGTCAGGCACATATGGTCGCACCGAAAACTCACACGACCGGCGACCACCCATGCCCCAGAACACCTGGGCCGGAGGCACAAGGGAGTCAAAGGTCAGGAGCAGACGAGCGGACGGGGTAAGAGCACCATCCCGGCGCGACGAAAAGCGGAAGACCTTCGTTACCCCCTGGGGGGCAAGATCCTCCTGCAACTCGCCAACCGGGATTGACAGCAGACGGGAAGCGAAAATGGTGCCCTGACAGCTATTCAATTGCGGATGGGGAGTCACAGAAACTCTGCAACCCAAGACATCCTGCAACTGTAGAAGGGACCCAGTCACCCCCGAAGAACGGGACTTCAAAAGAAGAGACCCATCCTTCAGAGGGCGGATATCATAACGACAGGGAACCCTATCGACTTAAGGCGCTGAAACACCCGTTCCGAGTTGCCCGGAAGGGAGCCAGCGGAAGGGCGGAGAACAAGGAACCTGTCCACCGGACAGAAATTGACAGCAGAGACAGGTCCATGTGTAACGGTAACCGAGAGTGGGCGAGAGAACAGGGGCCGCGAAGACCCCGCCCTACGGCCACCACGAGTCCGGCCACGAGAGCCAGACGCCGCAGAGGACGAGAGGGGCCATACGGCTTAAAGGTCAATCCAGCGGAGGCAGAGGCCGCTGAACGACCAGAAGTAGTAGTCTTATCCAAATCCAAGGGCGGGCCAGAGTCGTCAACAAGAGGGGAGTGAAGTTTAGAAATAGAACCCATAAATAGTAGCTTTACAAAAAAGGCAGCCTCGGACCCAAGGCGATGCACCAACCGCCGCTGCATCCTTCAAGGCGCAGGCCCAACGTCCCGGGTAGCCCGCCCCCCAACCTAACTGTCGTTTTATAAACAGCAGATTGGCACTACGGAGATTTGTCCGTTAAGGGCCAAGCAAAGACCCAATCCAGACGCAGCAGCGGTCCGGGCGCCCGTACCATCCCCGGAGCGATGCCCCCCGGCGGGTGCACCCGATGACCCCAAGACTGCAAGACTGCAAATACAAACAGAGGGGTGGGGGGATACTACGAATGACAGAGGCACAGGACCGAGTCAAGACAAAAGAATTTCCGGGAGACACGGAAAAAAAAGGGGGGAGCAAAAAGAAAAGGGGGGGGAAGAAAAGGAAGGGAAAAAAAAAAAAAAAAAAAAACGCAACTAGGTAACTCTTCGCCCACACCCCGCGAGGAGTTGAGGAAACCTCAACAACCCACGAGGTGTACGAGCCCCCTCGGCCCGGCAAGCCGGAGTACCTAATCGAGGGGGATATATATATATATATGTATTCCCCGCAAGGGGGTTCTAAGCTCGTGCTCTTGAGTGCTCTTTGTGCTCGTTTGTACGTGCTTGTTCCTGGAGGTTTCACGTGCGCCCTCCCGGCCCTAGCACCCAAGGATATGGGGCTCGACCCTGCAGTCCTTGGTCTTTTACCACTTCGACTGTCCCCTCCACCCTTTCTTTTTCCTCTGTCTTTCCTCTCACTTTTTCTTTGTTTTTCCGCCGAGATATGCCCTTTCAAATAGAGGCGAATCGGTCCTTCCCGAACTTAAAAAAAAAAAATATATATATATATAATAACTGAAGTAATGGAGTAAAGCTAAGTTTCATATATAATTGAAATTTTATTAATTCATTCACCGAGACCAATTTCCCATCTTACAAAGGGTACGTACAATGCCTGACTGCAGTTACAACACCCACATTTCGTACGATTGACGCGAAATGATTCAGTTCCTACCAGGAAGAAAGTATCGAACCAATTTTAGATATATTTTTACTTTTCATAAAAAAACATCTCTATTGACATGTCGGGCGAGATAAGTTTTAACCGATTCACCTATTACAAACCGTTTCCATTTCACTCCTCTTCTTCTTCTGTCACACACTTATCATTTTCACACTTATTCAAGTAGTGGCTAAACACATCTTTGCATCTTTTACTGGCCCTCCTTTGTTATTAATATCAAAGCAATTATCACTTTTCTATCCTTACTCATTCTCTCTGCATGACCATGCCAACTCCTCATACTTTCCTCTCTTCTTAAGCACTTTTTTTTTCATACCAAATAGGTGTCGTATCTGAACCCCAGTTATGGCAACATAAAAAAAATATTTTATCGTATATTACGTAATACGTACCAATAATTATTGCAAGTAACAATAATAATAATAAAGATCTGTGACTCCCACAAAATGGCTTCAAGCCTAACTTCAATAAACACTGAAGTCTTGCGAGCTTCATTAATACATGACAGACTCACCGACGCGACGCTCACTGAATTTCCATCAAAAAAGCCGCCTGTTATCTATTAATAGTACCGGGTGTCCCATTCGAAATGAAACAACTTTGAAACTCTGTAATTTTTAAAGTATTAATGCGAGAATGTTGAAACTTTGCCAGTTACTACACCATATGCATAAGTTTTTGGCAATGTTTTTGTTTGTTTGTTTCAGATTGAATTATGTTTACCCCACAAGAAAAAGCGAAATGTGTTATGGATGGCTGAGTTGAAGTCCCCTACTCTGGTGCAACGGCGATTCCGTACAACCTTTCACAAGGAACCACCCACCAGAAGAGACTTATATGCATGGACCAAGAAATTTAAGGAGACTGGCAGTGTTCTAAAGGAACAACACTCTGGAGGACGAACAAGATCGGAAGATGTTGAACGAATACGCGGCGCCTTTGGTAGTAGCCCGAGAAAGTTCATCCGTCGTGCCAGTGTCGCACTGCAGATTCCTCGTTCAACTGTGCATAGAGTCGTGCGCAAGCGGCTGCAGTTCTATTCACATAAGCTTCAAATGGTTCAGCATATAACACGTGAAGATCTTAACAAAATGAAACATTATGCTATGCATAATGTATCTAAATGTTATAATTCACATATATCATATGAAACTTTATGACATTGACTATTTACTGCGTGAATATTACATTGTTCGCATCATTCAATAAAAAATTATAAGGTTTCAAAGTTGTTTCATTTCGAATGGGACACCCGGTATTTTTAAGGCAAGTAATAATAGTGTTTGGGGGTCGTTTAACTTCCTTCGTAATAGCAAAGATCACGTGACGGAGAAGACCAACGGCTCTGCGTGGGATCCGAACCATTTTTTTTTAAGCAGGAAGGAGGGGGCCAAGGGCGAATGCCTGCAAAAGCGCCCCCCTCCTCCATAGAAGAAGAGAGCCAAAATCAAGGTCCGGGGTTTTCACGATGCCTGGACACACTGCGTTTAAAATATTGGAAGTCATAGACAGGAAGAAAGATGGATTGAGGAAGGTTGTTCCAGAGTTGACTGGTTGAATAGATGAAAGATTGAAAATACCGATTAATCCTTGCGTTAGAGAAGTGGACAGAAAAGGAATGAGAATGTGTCGAAAGACTGGTACTGTGTGCTCTCCTTAGAGGAGGAGGAGGAGGCATGCGGTTAGTGTGTCCAGAAGAGCAGTGTCCGTTATAATAGGGAGAGTAAAGAGAGCGAGACAACGTTGCGGCGGAGAGAGAGAGAGAGAGAGAGAGAGAGAGAGAGAGAGAGAGAGAGATATTGAAGACAGTCAGTAAGGGAATGTTAAGAGAAGAGGAAGGATTGAGTTGCGTGTTGTTAAAGGTAAGGTGATAGTCGTATGGAAGATTGTGACGAGTAGACAGATGGGAGAAACCGAGTTTTTGAGGCACAAAGCCACAAAGTTTTCTCCGCCCCAATCAGAGATAGCAGAAGGATAAGAGGTGAGGTGTACTATAACCGTCTCACGTGAAACATGGAGTAACTGGTGAGGATGATATTTTGTGAAGCGGGTGGAGAATTGAAGAGTGGAATCATCAGCATAGAAGTGGATAGGAGAGGAAGTGTGACTTAATAGGTCATCAATAAATAAAAAGAAAAAAGTGGGTGACAGTACACAAACCTGAGGAACACCACTATTAATATCTTTGGAGAAGAACAGTGGTCATTAGGGTGGGGGGTGGGGGGGTCGAAATTTTGTATTCTTATTCTACACACTGCTCGGAGTTTCCTTTGGGCCCCTAAACAGCATACTGCAATTACACCGCTATGCCCCCCCCACCCCCACCTTTTTTTTTTTTTTAAATTGAAATGAAATTGAAACCAATTCTTTGAATAAAAAACCTGATAAATGACAAAGATTAAAGTAAATAATGATATAAGTAAAGTTAAAGTAAGTTATATATATATATATATATGATGAATAAAACCACGAAGGAAAAAAGAAACACAAAGGGGTGCTCAAGCGCTTTCGTCTAATGACATCCTCAGGAACACTGGAGTGAAAGGACAGATCAAGGCAATATATAGGTTACAAAAGTAAACATACATACATACATATTCACATATATATACATATATATATATATATATATATATATATATATACATATATACATATATATAGTAAGCATAGAAAAAAAATTGTGGGAGGAGCCAACATTTATATGGTCACAGAAGAATAAAGAAATAAAAATAAATATAAATATAAATTGAGAAAAAATTAATTACAAAATAGTGCCTTAGTGATATATATGTCACAGCCTAAATAATCATAAAGAAATAAACAGGCAAATAAAAAAAACCCATAAATATATATACATACATATATATATATATATATACATATATATAAAGACACTTTTAGCACTTTGGCCGACCTTCAATATAAATTCAAATGGCTTTTTTATGGAACAGGTCACAAAAGAATAAAGAAATAAAAATAAATATAAATATTGTAAGTGGAGTCTACCAATTCAAGCTCAAGAGGGAAGTTTTACAATCGATTTAATAGATGCTGCCAAATTGATATAAAAAAATAAATAAAAAATAATAATAATAAATTGAAAGATAAATTTTAAGAGAGGCACACCAATTTATAAGGGAAAAATTACCACATATGCATATTATAGTCACAAACGAATAAAAAAGTACAAGTAAATATAAATTGGAAAACAAAATGATGCCTAGATGATATATAAAGAACAATAAAATATATATACAACATATATACGGTATATATACGAAATATAAACGCAATATATACAGAATATATATATATATGCATAAGGGAAAAAAATTACCAAATTTGTTTTTATAATTATTGTCTGAGAAAACGGTAGGTCGCAAAAGAATAAAGAAATAAAAATAAATATAAATTGAAAAAATTACAAATAATACACGTACACATGTATAACCGCATAACCAAATATATATATACATATACACACATATATACAAACACACACACACACACACACACACACACATATATATATATATATACAAGCTTGACCTTCACGAAATGAGAAATCATCCCGCAGAACCTTTGTGAGGTTGTAAGGTAAGGTGTGTGTGTGTGTGTTTGTATATGTGTGTGTATATGTATATATATTTATATTTTGGTTATGCGGTTATACATGTGTACGTGTATTATTTGTAATTTTTTCAATTTATATTTATTTTTATTCTTTATTCTTTTGCGACCTACCGTTTTCTCAGACAATAATTATAAAAACAAATTTGGTAATTTTTTTCCCTTATGCATATATATATATATATATATATTCTGTATATATTGCGTTTATATTTCGTATATATACCGTATATATGTTGTATATATATTTTATTGTTCTTTATATATCATCTAGGCATCATTTTGTTTTCCAATTTATTTTACTTGTACTTTTTTATTCGTTTGTGACTATAATATGCATATGTGGTAATTTTTCCCTTATAAATTGGTGTGCCTCTCTTAAAATTTATCTTTCAATTTATTATTATTATTTTTTTTTTTTTTTTATATCAATTTGGCAGCATCTATTAAATCGATTGTAAAACTTCCCTCTTGAGCTTGAATTGGTAGACTCCACTTACAATATTTATATTTATTTTTATTTCTTTATTCTTTTGTGACCTGTTCCATAAAAAAGCCATTTGAATTTATATTGAAGGTCGGCCAAAGTGCTAAAAGTGTCTTTATATATATATATATATATATGTATATATATATATATATATGTATGTATATATATTTATGGTTTTTTTTATTTGCCTGTTTATTTCTTTATGATTATTTAGGCTGACATATATATCACTAAGGCACTATTTTGTAATTAATTTTTTCTCAATTTATATTTATATTTATTTCTTTATTCTTCTGTGACCATATAAATGTTGGCTCCTCCCACAATTTTTTTTTCTATGCTTACTATATATATGTATAATGTATATATATATATATATATGTATATATATGTGAATATGTATGTATGTATGTTTACTTTTGTAACCTATATATTGCCTTGATCTGTCCTTTCACTCCAGTGTTCCTGAGGATGTCATTAGACGAAAGCGCTTGAGCACCCCTTTGTGTTTCTTTTTTCCTTCGTGGTTTTATTCATCATAAATACTTTTCACGTGTCACTTTCGTGAAATAATTTTTCATATATATATATATATATATATATATATATACACACACTCCTAGATCTTCATACATACATCATCCTCAACAATAGGAACCAACCCACACGCAAACCCTTGCAACACAACCAACACACCTCCCCAGACATTACCTTCTGCTCACCATCCCTACACACACGCACAACATGGCAGACATTACACCACCTCCCCTCCGATCACCTCCCAATACTAATCACCTATCAACACACACACACCCCATCCAAACATCCTTCAAACAAACATACACGAACTACAAACATGCAAACTGGCCTTCTTTTACAGGATACATTGAAAACGAGCTTCAGGAATTCTCCACTACTAACTTCCCCTCTATAGACAAGGCTACCGCCCACATAAACAACACCATCACTCGCGCTAGCAAACAATTCATCCCACAAGGACACAGGAAACACTTCAACCCAAATTTCTCCCCACAAATACACAATCTAATCAAACAAAGAAACTCATTACGCCAGAAACACAGTCCCACTGCAGAAGACATTGACCTCATACACCACCTTAACACTGACATCACAAATCTAATAAACACTAAACAGTCAGAAAACTGGGAATCCTATTTAACTACACTCAATCACAAGACCAACAGCACCCAACTTTGGAAAACCTTGAAAAAAATCCACACTTCACATACTAACCCACCCCCCACACACGAAGCCCTCCTTTCCAACTGTAACCAAATTCCATCCCCACAAAAACACTGCAACCTACTCATGCACCACTACTCAAAAATTAGCCATAAAATCACTGTTCCCAATAATAGGAAAATCCTCAAAAACATACGGAAACTCTCGGCCGACCCACAACAACCACATCCATTTACACCCCAAGGCACAGCTGCAGCCATAAAATCCCTCAAAAACTCTCATGCCGAAGGCCCAGACCACATTTCAAACATTCATCTCAAACACCTTGGTCCAATTGCTATTGCAGCCCTCACAAACATATTCAATTACTCCTGGCTTCACAATATCATACCCTCTACCTGGAAGCTGGCACACATCATCCCGATACTGAAACCCAATAAACCCCCAACCTACCTGCTTCATACCGGCCAATCTCCCTTCTCTCAACCATTTCCAAAGTCCTCGAAAAACTGATATTAAGAAGCATACAACCACACATTACATTTTCACAAACCCAACACGGCTTCAGGTCCGCCCACTCCACCACAACGCTTCTTACAAACCTAACCCAACACATCTTAGATGGCTTCAACCAACTATCCCCCCCTGCCCGCACAGTCCTTGTTGCCATCGACATCAACAAAGCTTTCGACACTGTCCCACGCCACATTCTTGCACAAAAGATTATTGATCTCGACATCCCCACCAATGACAAGAAATGGCTTACTAATCTCATTGCAGGCCGACTTGGCAAAGTCATACACAAACAACACTCATCCAAAACCTACAGACTATACAATGGCGTCCCACAGGGCTCCATACTCTCTCCAATCCTCTTCAACCTTTTCATGCACGACCTCCCACAACCTCTCTCCCACCATGTCCACGTCTCCTCCTATGCAGATGACCTGACCATAACAGCACAACACCATAACCGTAACACCGCCACACGCCTGATCCAGCAGTACATTACCAATCTGGAACTCTGGCTGACTAACAATAGGATGTCAGCATCCCCTCAAAAATCCTCCATCACCCTCCTAACCTCAGACCGCTACGAATCCCAAGCACACCCGAGAGTCACCCTCATGGGACATCCCCTACCTCTAAACAAAACCCCAACAATCCTTGGCCTCACCCTAGACACACACATGTCCCTTTCCCCTCACATATCAAACATTTGCTCCAAAGCAACAAAAAAACTCAACGCTCTCAGGACACTCACCTCCACAACATTCGGTCAGCAGGAGGAATCCCTTAGTATCCTATACAAACAGTTTGTACGTACTACCCTAAACGCTGCCCCCGCCTGGTCCCCGTCCATCTCCCACACAAACCAGAAAAAGATACAGACCACACAAAACAGAGGTCTCAGAAGCATTACTGGCTGCCTCCGAACCACACCCATCCCACATCTACATGCAGATACGAAAATACTCCCCATCGAACACCACATGAAATGACAGGGACTCAATTCTTCTCCAGAGCACTGGCCCCAGACCACCCCTGTCACCATCTCACATTACACAATCCCCCACCCCGCAACAAAAAACGTACTCCTGCTGCTCACTATTCACAGCTACTGAACAACATCCCCCCCCCCCCTAAACATCAACCCCATTAAACATCTCCACACAGAATTCACCCGGAAATACCTACTCGACCAACCACACAACACTGTCCTTCACGATACTCCCCCTGTAGTCCATCAGAGCGAACAAACCCTCCCAAGGAAAACAAGAGTTACTCTGGCCAGGCTCCGTTCAGGCCACCACCCCTCCCTCCAACAATACAGACACAGACTCCACCTAGCTGACACCTCCACCTGTCAAAAATGCTACCTCCACCCTGACGACACAGAACACCTACTCTTACACTGCCACACTCTCTCTCTCAACAAAGACACAACTCCAACATTACCTCTCTACGAGACCTATGGACCCGTCCCACGGTGGTCGCGGGATACCTGAGCGCCGCCGGGTTCGCATAAGAGAACCCGGGGGCTACGAAGTAAGTAAGTATATATATACAGTGCCCGCGAAAAGTATCCGATCACTCAAGAAAATACAATATTTTCCCTTGATATTCAGAGACACGTAATTCACTTTCTATTTGTTCTAGCGACATCTGGTAACTTTGAGGGTGCTCGCTGATATGAGAGCTATCCAACGCATTCTCAAATTAGTGTTCTGGTAGCCTTCGTTGCGGGTGGCTGTGTCTCAAATTTGTCAGATTTCACTGTTTGTGTAAATTTCTTGATATTTTTTTTTTTTTTACAGAAAGTGGTGTAAATAAAATTTATATATAATGTGTGCTAAAAAACAACTTAAGAGTGATTGTCGAGGTGCTATTGTTGCTTTGCATGCATGTGGGAAATCACAGAGACAGATAGCTAAGGAATTAAACATATCCCAAAGTACCGTTAATTTATGGGTTTCACGGGCTAAGAACAATGGTGGCCTAACCACGCCAGTCCCTAAAAAACGATCTGGCAGACCGAGAAAAACAAATTCGCGAACAGACAAACTTATGAAACGTTTAGTATTGAAAAACCCAACAATAACTGCGAAAGAAATAAAATTTAATATGAATAATTTGTTATCTGGTGTTTCTGAACGAACTATCCAGGAGCGGCTCCAAAAAGAACTCGGATTACCATCTCGCCATGCTGCTAAGAAACCGTTCATTAATGAAAAAATGCGTAAAAAACGTGTCGCATTTTGTAAAAAATACATTCATTGGACTGTTGATGACTGGAAGAAGGTTTTATTTAGCGATGAGTCGACATTTTTGACATTCAGAAGTTGTCCAAAAAAGGTTCGCCGGCCTATTGGCTCAAATAGGATGGACCCTAAAGACAATGAAACACCCTCCAAGTGTGATGGTTTGGGTTGTTTCGGTTACTATGGGCGTGGAAACTTATATTTTCTTCCGAAGAACACAACTATGAATGGTGCACGGTATTTAGCAATGCTACAGGATAAACTTCCAATGGCAATGGCAATCCAAAGGACAAAAACATACATGCATGATGGTGCACCATGTCACAGGGCCAAAATAGTGACAAAATGGATTACTGACAATAAATTTGATATTTTGGATTGGCCTGGTAATAGTCCAGATCTCAATCCGATAGAAAATCTGTGGCTAATAATAAAAAATAAGGTTGAATGCCACGACACTGGCTCAGTCGAAAAATTACAAGAGGCCATCAAAAAGGTATGGTGCAAGGAAATATCAGTGGAAGTTTGTCAAAACTTGATTAAATCCATGCCAAAACGTCTAGAACAAGTCATCCAAACCAAAGGACAGATGACAAAATACTAATATAAGGTTAGTATACATTTAAACATTGTTTTTTATGTAAAAAATACAAATTTCAAGGGTGATCGGATACTTTTCGCGGGCACTGTATATATATAATGAATAAAACCACGAAGGAAAGGAAACACAGAATGGTGCTCAAGCGCTTTCGTCTAATGACATCCTCAGGAACACTGAAGTACATAAAGAGTTACAGCCTATATATAGGTTACAGGAAAAAAAAAATTATATATATTATATATATTATATATATATATATATATATATATACACACACACACATATACACAATAAATGGAGAAGTAAAAATAAAAATTAACCATTAAAGGATTGTGGGAGGAGCATACAAATTTGTAAGGAAAAACTACCGATTTTTCGCACAAGATCAAATGAATTGTTTCCAACCAATGTTATATATAAAAAAATATTTTTCACGTGTTACTTTCGTGAAATACATACATACATACATACATACATACATACATACATATATATATATATATATATATATATATATAAGAAATCTTTCTCCATATATTACTTAAAGAATCAATTGAAGCATATTAAAACCAAAATATTCACCTTAAGAAATTTAAAATCGTAAATTACTGACACCACTGGCCTTTCCATTGGAATACAGGTAGCTTTTTTCTCGACTCCAGTACATTCAAAATAAATTTATGTCTGTTTTCGTAACCAATTCTATCTTGCGATGCTTCTCTTACCACATTTACAGCATGTTCTACTCCCTGGCTGTGACAGGAAAAAGGAATAAGCTGAAGTGGTTCATTTCGAACTTTCAGAAGATCGTCATTTGTTAAATTCTGTGAAATAGGTGGAGGGGTGATGGTTTCGTTGTCCCAGTCGATCATGTTAGGATAATCGTCTGCTTCAAAGTTCAGTGTTTTTGGCAGCTCAAAATTTCTCGCATTGGTGCTCCTAGTTCTTGCTCAAATGATGTGCTGAAGAGCCAGCTCTCTAACCTCTCTTCTTGTGTCTGTTATCATTGAGAGTAAGATATTCTCTGGGTGGGCAAAATAGGCGTTATTTCTGAGGACACGCTCCATAATCATCCGATGCTTTTTATCTAAGCCTTTAAGCAAGTGCATGATATACCAAAAAATTAGATGCTCCCTCATTTGCCTTTGGATGAGACTTTATCCAAAACCAGCCTGAAGCGTAAACCAGCATTATGATTTTTACTAGGTCTTGGATGTTTTTGTCTAGATTCCGTGTAGAGACATATAAGCGCAGGATCCTGTTTGCTCGTGTTAGCCATCTTGCATGATGGAGGGCACCTGGGGATCTGGTGGCTAACGCTTGTGAGATGCGTCCAGATTGTATGCTAATGTACATTTCATACATATATTTTTGATCACTGCTGAAACTTAACAATATCGGCCGAAACTTCTTTAATGTTGCCCTCTACAGGGGTATAATCAACTACATCCAGTTTGGTCAAATCATCTCGGAGTTTATTTCCAAGAGAACCTTTGAAGGTGTTTGGTCCCGAAGTTTTTTCATCAATTGCTTCAAATACATGCCTGAAGGGCAGTTCGTTTGCATGCAAAAGGCAAATCAGCCATTGTACCGGCCTCTCCAGATATAATTCAATCAATTTTAGCACTCCGCCAATCCTGCCAGTGTTCACTGGGGTGCCATCGCATGGCAAAGCTTTGAGGGATTCTTTGCTATTAAAATAAACTATAAAAGTTATTATTTCATCTGCAATACAACAAGCAGTTCTGTTATCTGGAGCTATATGATCCATGTAAACATCACCAGGTTCTTTGACTATTACATAACGTTTTTCGTACTCCATTCCCTTCTTTGTCTTAATTTGATCTTTTCTACCATCAAATCCGATGCCTTCAATCTGTGTTCTCTGATTTCACTTTGATTATGTTCTTTTTATCCACACGTATTCTGTCTCTTTCCACTTTTTTCCTATCCAACATATTGGTTTCGTCTAATATTCCCATATCCTTCAAAGCTGCATTTACTATAGCTGCAGCAGCTCTGTAACTTACACGGTATCTATCTGCTGTTATTGTTAAGTTATAATAAATAATTCTTTTCTGATGGTTTTCTCTCAGCTCAAAATCCGGAACAAAATCAATATCATCGCTGTCATCATCAATTTCCATGCTCTCATCTTCCATAATATGTAAAGGGTCCACTTTGCTGGTTGAGGCGACATTCATATCTAGGCTTATCTTGGCTCTTCTTTCTAATCCTTTAACTCTATCGTGAGTCCTTTTTCTTGCGGAAGTCGTTACTCTGTCGATTGGTCCTAGTTGGTTTTTTCTTTGTTTCTGACCCACAAAAGACTCCCACTCAATCATTGGAACTCTAATATCACAACTGCAATCCGTTCGACTGATTTTTTTATCGTAACAAATACAAGTGCAAATATCAAACATTTCGCCGAATGTCTCCACCTTCTGCTGAAAACTGTTGTTTCTTTGTTTTAATGATAGTTTATTTAGCTTTACTGCAGATTCTATCAATCGTTCAACTTTTATAGCTATTCCTTCAAATCCTATATATGGAAAGGAAAACTTCTCCCAAATGGTTTCCACATCTTTAGTGACAATTCTGTAACATTCTTTTGCTGTTCTAGAACCTTTCGAAATCAGTTCTTCTAGTTTTCTTACCAATAAATAATGCCAAAATACGTTAGCCTTTGAAGGAGTCATTGAAGGTGGAAATTCTGCAGGGTGACCAAATGTTGAATTGTGCGTTTTGCTTCTTGTCGCCATGATTTCACTTATTTAGGCCTAGTAGCATTAATAACAAGAAACTAATTGTTAAATTCTAGCAATTGAATCATTCAATCTGAATTTAATAGAACTCATTCGGAATTAATTCATAACTCATTCAATCATAAACAATCTGAAAATAACAATCTGAAACTAAACAAAAAAAATGTGACAATAATTTATATAATTAATCTAATCTATCCAAATTAATCTAATCTACTTAATAAGACTTAATATAATGCATGATTGTCACATTTGGGGTTTATATCTGTGGAGAGAGTAAAATGGGGGGATGCTATGGAAGGGGTAAGGCATATACTCTGTGGAATTGGAGAAACTCGATTTTTGATACGTTTCGACCCCCACTAGGCTGGTCATCTACACCTATAGCTCTAGATCAGCCAGAAAGAAAATTAAAGATGAAGGCACAGGCAGAAGGATAGGAACCGAAGGAGGGCAGTTTGGAAATTAAAGATTTGTGCCAGACTCTATCAAAAGCTTTTTTAATGTCTAGCGGAATAGAAAAGGTTTCACAGAAATCCCGAAAGGAGGATGACCAAGAGTCAGGGATATACGCAAGATCGCCAGTGAAGCGTCCCTTAAGGAACCCATACTGACGATCTGAAAAAAGATTGCGAGAAGAGGTTTTAAAAGAATTTTCCTATTAAGGATAGATTAAAAAAAACGTTAGGAGGACAAGAAATCAAAGGAATTGGACGATAGTTGGAGGATTGAGAGCGGTCACCCTTCTTTGGGACAGGCTGAATGAAAGTGAACTTCCAGCAGGAAGGGAAAGTATTAGATGAAAGACAAAGACGAGTGTGTTTGCTTAGGCAGGGTGTCAGCACAGAAGCACAGTTGTTCAGAACAACAGGAGGAACACCATCAGGACCTACCGTACGCCTTCCTAGAGTTGAGCCCAGATAGGACAGAAAACATATTTGAGATGGATTCTAAAATCAGACATCATTAAGACGGAGGGAGGAGATGGAGGAACAGCGCAGGAATCGTCCAAGGTTGAATTGGAGGCGAAAGTTTTAACGAAGAGTTCAGCTTTGTCAGGAGAAAAGACGGCAACTGAGACGTCGGAATGGAAAATAGGAGGGAAAGAAAAAGTAAAGTTGTTGGAGAGGCTCTTAGCTAGATGCCAGAAAGAGCGAGAAGAATTAGAAGTGGATAGATTTTCACATTTTTGTCTGATGAAAGAATTTTTTAGCGAGTTGAAGAACAGACTTTGCACGATTCTGGGCAGAAATATAAGCTAAGTGAGAGTCAGGAGGAGTTGGATGGCAACGGTATCTTCTGAAAGCCTCCTCTCTGTTGCGAACAACAATAGAACATCTACATGTCATTACATCATCTGCATGCAGAGAAAGATCACCCCTCAAACTACTGAACAGATCCATCGTCGCTTAATATCGCAGATATAACGGGAAGCGGTGTTGCGACGTGGTCCTCAAATTTAGTACAGTAAATGAATAGTGCTATCTTCATTTTCACTAGCTGACAGGACTTTCAGAATATCACATAGTAGTTGAAAATTAAACTTGACTAGTTTACACGTGAGAAGGGTGGGTGGATTTGTGGTATCTGTTCTTATCTGAAAAGTGAATCACGACCTCAAACCAAAGGACTTAAAACTAAGAATCAATAAATATGATTAAGATTAGGTGCTAATTTAAACCTCCGCTTGACTAGAAAATGACGAAATTTCAAGTGTTTGAAGTCTATGCAGTTCATGCAAGACATTTCATAGCACGAAAGCTTTGAGCAAAATTTCACATACAAGCATTAAAATGTAAAAATAAATTCTGAACAGTAAATTGCAAATAACTTTATAGGAAAGTGTTTCTGTTTAAAATAAAAAGCATATAAAAGATGATTAAGCGGTATATCTAGTAGAATAGAGGATGTTTACCGGACAGCTCTAAAATTGATTATCGATATATGCCGTTTGGGTACATCCCTATATGACTGAATTAGCAGAGGTCAAATTACATTAACATGCGCGGGGATGAAATGTCTTGCGTAGAGTTGAGTCTAGTTTCAGAGTAAAGGAGAACCTGATGATGAAATCCACTTCGTTGGAGGCGATGGTGATGTGGATCGGAGGGAGACGGGCAAACTCTCCCTCAGAATTAGAGTGATTTTCGATCGTAGCTCGAACGGCGTTCTTTAACAACTCGGGAAGAATGTAATCCAAAGGCACTTATTTATATGAAATACGAAAAAATTAATTTAATACCCATTATTAGTTAAATGTAGTGTAATTTATAACACATTTATTAGTTAAAAAATCATTCGGTACTTACTTTCTATATATGGAAATGAAGCACTAACGTGCCCGGATAGTTTGATTTCAGGCACTTTTCCATACTTATGGAGAGCCATTCTGGACACAAACTGGCTACTTCGTTCGATGACTTCTTTCAGTTTCATGCTAAGATGAATGACGCCCACGTAATTTTCCTGTTACAAAGGCGAAATCTAAACAAAACATTGTATTTCCATGATAAACCAACCTCAATTCATGCAAACGTTTACCATTTAGACCAGTGTTTCCCAACTATGGCACCACGAAATTTCATGAAAATAAAAGTAATTGAAAATTAAGTTAATGAAGACATACAAATTTAAAATGAAACAAAGCATTCACAACTTATTACGTCCATACGGACACTGTATTGGCTCGGTTTGAAGTTACACGCGTCCGAGGAGGAGGAGGAGGAGGAGGAGGAGGAGGAGGAATGTTGAACAGATGTTATTGGAGCGTCTTGGGGGAGGGGGAAAAAAAATTGAAAAACACTGGTTTAAACCATGTGAAATATGCAATTTGGTTATTTTGTCTGTTACTTTTTAGATATAGTGGCTATTCTGAGAACTGTTCTTTATGGAATTACTTTTATTGCTAATGCTTTTAAGCCCTCATAAGTGTTAAAGTATTTCCTGCTTCAGCATGAAATACACTTCACAATAAGTCTGACAGTTAAAAGCATTTAATAACATAAGGTCGGAAGTCTCATTAATTGCACTGAATAAAGATTTAGATTAAAATATTTTAAATCAATCAATCATTTATAATACAGGGTAATCACAAAGTCCTTGTACAACTTTAAACCTTAACTTTTGATGTACACATAATACAAACTGTAAACAGCGTATGAAAACAGTATTAAAGTTTTTAACACACTACATTACAAATTTCTACGCCTCAACATAACCGCCACCTTTCTCGATACGACTTTTCAGACCTGAAAAAACTCTGCAGTTGCTGCCGAGTGATTTCATGAATTGCATGCGTGATCCTGTACCAAAATTACCAATAACTATAGTGTCTAGTACGAAACCGATGTAGATGCCTCGTAAACTAGAAATAAAATTAACTGTAACACGGTTCCTACGACAAAATCTAAATGTGTTTTGCACTATGGATTACTACGAAACTTCTCTATTTACCATCAAACAATTTTCAACTGAATTTTAATTTGCTGTATGTCTATAATTTCCACTACAAATCAGTAATTTTTTACGAACTACTTATAAACGATGTTAACACTATGCTGTCTAAAAACCGGCTTCTTTCCTAGTGGGTGCAATCTTAGATGCACTCATGAATCCTCGTGCATCTGCCATCTTATAAGGTCTGAATTTTTAACCTTTTAGCCTCATTTTCTTCTACGAACTCGTTGCAATATTTACGGACAAGAAAGGCGTAACTTCCTTTTTTACTCGCAAATTAATTATATTGTACTATATTTATATTTGTAAAAAATTATCGAATTTCTTAGACAAATTCGACAATACTGCTCAACTAGTAAAAAAATGCTGAATGACTTCTTTATTATTATTTGTGTGTTGTTGTATTTCTCTTATTTTATATTTATTGATGTACTTTTTCACGTAAAGATTATCATTCCAGTGACCGAGGATATCCCTGACCAAACACTGCTGCTTTATGTATTTTTTTTTTTACAAAGCTAGTCACTAAATAGTGACTACCTTTGTAATAATAATAATAATATTAGATATTATCATCTATCAAAAAGGACCTAAACTGAAATAGTAATAATTATTTTTATATTACATTACTGTACATTACATTTCATTTGGAAAACATGAAGCCACTCGGGCCTATCCGAGTCATGAGCTGTATTTTATAGTAAAATTGCACAAACTGTCAATTGCAAGTAGGCTAATTAGCTAACTATTTACAGAGCTACCGAAGTAGCCTACATAATTTAAGCTAAGAATATACACTATTTATAATCTACAAATTCCCTCTCATTCAAGAAAGCATCAAAATTTTTCTTAAAACTAATTGAGGAGCTACTATTTACCACATCATATAGCAAGTCATTCCAAAAATCTACTACTCTATGGATGAAAAAGTATTTTCGTGGATCCAATCTACAAGTCTGCTTTCTAATTTTCTTATTATGCTATCGAGTTTTTCCATCAGACTAATAGGAATGAATGAATTACATCTAAATTGTCCAAACCTGAAAACATTTTGAACATCTGTATCATATCTCCCCCATCAAACAACGTCTCTCAAAAACTAAACATACCCAGTTCCTTTAATCTTTTCCTGTATTCCAATCTCCTTTGGTCAGGGATAAGCTCGGTTGCCCTACATTGCACACATTCAAGCATATCAATATCATGTTTAAGGTAAGGAGACCAAGCTTGAATGCAAGATTCATTGTAACCATGAACGATAACCATTAAGGTTTCCTTATTAACTATTTATTAAATGTACCTTGTCCTCTGACAGAGATAAATGGTGGTGTGCCAACATCCGAATGCTGAGACGAGATGTGATGGTTGTGTCCAGGAATTTAGCAACAACATCTTCCTGTTGGATATGTCGTCGACACTCTCTAAATCCTTCTGCCAACTGTCCAACCACATCCTAATGATAAATTTTCTTGATTAGGTTAGTTTTCATACAATTCACAAACTTTCCTCATGAATGGACTAAAAAGGATACATCAATGAGTGATTTTGGTTTGAAATACAATGTGTGGTAAGACTTTCTTCAGATTTTGTGGCAAGGTTCATTAAAAACAGATTGAACCAATATTTTTTACTAAAGAACAATTACCCAATTCCAAAACTTTTTCATCAAGGACATACATGATTGAAAAAACATTATTGGTTACAGTAAAATAAAAACCCAGCACAATTGTGTGTATTGTTTAAAACTTCACACAGTACAAAATGTTTATATTAACAAAATTACTTTAAAATAAATAATTCAGAAGTGGAACATTCTACCCCAAAAATTATTACAGTGTATTATGTCCTAAATACTTGAGCTCCAAATTTCAGTTTATGTACATGCAACTGACCTCAAATGATTGTTGCCTCTAAATCATTAAATTTACTTTTCCTGTATTAAGAATTAAAAAAATTTCATACCTTATGATCGTCGAGAAGTTGCCGGAGATCTTGGCTGTATTTTGTCTCATCTTCATGCGTTTTAATTGGTGCAAACGAGTTCAGTATATTAAAGGCACGAATGTAGAGTTCATGCTGAAAAAGGAATCATCCTCGCTTTAACCCCCTGATCAGTGCAACTGTACAGGTACCAGACATGGGGTAATAGTAATAGACCATTACAGGATTTTTCAAGTAATAGTAATAGATCACAATTTTTTGGCTGTAATAATAATAAAAGGCAAAGTAATAGATAATAGTCTATTACTTTTCTATTACAGTGGCAATGGACATATTGTGAGAACAAAGAACTGAAAAATGAACTAAATCTACTCTAAACATGTATGTGAACTAATATTGTGGCAAATTTTTCCTTCAATAAAGTAAAATTTATGAAGACCTACAGTCTCTGAAATTGTAATGATTTGGTTGAAACAAATATGTTAACACTGCTTCTAATTGCATTTAAATAGGCAAAGATCCTTTTCAAATGAGTGATGTACCCCACATACAAGTGTAATAGTAATAGATGAAAAATAAAGTAATAGAAGAAATCAAAAGTACCAGTAATAGTAATAGAAACCCAGTAATAGACCCCATGTCTGACAGGTACACTGGTACAGTGCAGCCAACCCTAGTGTAAAGCAATATGACCATACATATACATTTTTTTAACATTTTGTTACATTTCCCAACTCTTCAAAAAACCTGCTCCAGGGGAGGTAACCAACTGCCTTATACAGTACACACCAAATCAAAAGCTTAATAACATTATTAATACACAAACATAAGTAGCTGTATGCAGTTAACTAAAGGTTTCATAGACATTACATAATCAACATTTGAAGGGCAAACCATAACTGAAAAGGAATTGATAGTAATCATTTGAATTCCATATCTGAATAGTTTGAAGGCTACCATATAAAATGAGTAAGTAGGTTATAGGAATGTAACTTACAATTTTTTGCCAATAAAGGTACCCGGTAGTTTTAACTTACCACGCCAAGGATGATGGGATTACAGCCTACAATAAAGGGAAGAGAACGAAAATCTATGATTCTCCGGGCAATACGAATTGTCATCTCTTTCTGAAGATATTGAGCACTCTTCTGCACAATAAATATAAAGGTTAAATTACAATTTATTTTAAGTTTAAGTTTTAAATAGTGGAGGATCTGCTATTATTATTAAGAAATATATTTATCTGAAACAGCCTAGTTTCTTTCTTATATCACACTCAAAAATGAAAACTAAAAATGTGACCATTTATAGCCCAAAGAATAATAAAACTGGTTCATTTACAATGTATGAAATGTCTGCTGTAGAAATCAAACAGTCTAGCCTGTCATCCGTGGATACTAATAATAATAATAATGTAATAAAAGTAATGTAATGTGGATTAACATTTTTTACATAAAAAACCCACAATTTTTTAACTGTTGTGCAATTAAAATAATTATCACTTTTCAGTGAAATTTGCCTCATAAAAGTTTTAAACAATTAACTGGTACTATTCAAAATACTAATTCTCCTTCATATAACATTCCTAGACACAAAATAAGTGACTACTATATCTGGAGTTTCCAAAATATCAACAGGGGTTAATGATAAGTAAAATAAATTTGAGATAATCTATAAATGAATATGTGATTTCTATTCTACAAGTTCACTGTAAAGCCTGTATGAAATCATTTGTTTTTATTTTTAATTTTACAGTTTTTAAAATTTAAGTAAATAGGGCTATACTATATAAAAAAAATCAACCTTAAATTTTATTAACTTACAATAATATGTGCACCATCATGATTTTTTCCTGAATACAGAATAATATATGGTGTCAGTCGAACAGATTTCTGAAAATTAGAAAACTTAGCCAGTCATAATGCTTTAGTAATAAAATATAAGGTGTCCATAAAGTCTCATACCACAGAAATAAATTGTACATACTCTATAAACTTTGCCTATGATGGTCTTTTTTAAATTAATGTAGCTTCAACAGACCTGCTTTGATTCTAAATATGATAAATAGCAAACCAACCTCAAACTAAATAGTTATTACATGAAAATATTTTAAATGGTGCTTAAAATTTTATGTACAAAAAATATTCAATGAATATGAGCTGTATCTTACTAAGTGATTCCTGGGCTATTCATAGTCATACCTCTAATTCAATCAGTCAGTTTGCTACAATTTACTAATTATTTACAAAAGTAGGTCTGACTTGTGTATTGTATAGCAAAGCATAATGAGGCTGTATGGTCTTTATAAAAAGATTCCCTGTTCCTACTATGTTTTTGCTGTATGTTGTATGTCTACTTAACCATACCTTTCTGGCAGCCTTTTCAACATCTGGTTGGTTATAGAAAGCAGCCACAGTTTTTGTTCTCTCTCTCTCTGTTGTAGGAGCAGCAGATGTCAAAAAGGAAATTTTGTTTTGTGCATAACTGCAAATTATTCCAGTTCTCTGTAAATTACTCGACATCTTATTCAGATAAGACATCTTGTTTAAACTTAAGGTAGACTAATGAAGAATAAAGATGCTTGATGTTAATTTGTGATGGGAACAACCAGTAATACTCAAAATATGGCTAAAAACTAGTCAAAGAAAAATATAATCTAAAGAATAACTCAAAATATTCACTGAAAAGCTAAAACTTTTTTCCATTATTATTATTATAATATATCTGAAAAAGGAAGAAGATTTATGTATATTAATTTACATGTAAACTTTAGGCTTAGTAGTACACTAGTTACTGTACTTGTACAGCTAACAATTTTAGCTGAATGAAACTATTTTTATACACACCTAGTCCTCAGTGTCTAGATTGGTTACTGCTAATCAATAAGGAGTCTTACAACACTGACTAAAATTAATTAGCCCAGTCAACACAGTAATCTCAAACTAAACCCAATTAACATCCAAACAATGCTGGAAAATGAAAATATGATAGGGAGAATGTGTAGTGTTCCCAACAAACTGAAAGCCCAACAAGGGACACCCTCAACACTTAATGAAAATAGCTTGGTTGTCAGGGAGCCAAGACTTTTTAACCAGCTTCTAGAGGACTTCAGAAATGTCACAGGGATCAAAGTTGAAGTCTTCAAAAGAAGACTAGATGCCTGGCTCAAGATGGTACCAGATGAGCCAGGTGTGCCTGGTTATGTACAATGGACACTGGACAGGGTGCCCATTTATCCTTTAGCTGTACAGAAACTGGGGATCCACAGCTGGAGGTGTACCAAGGGGTTGAGCAAAGTGAGGCTCTGCAGGTTTCTCCTGGAAATTTTGCAGTAGGCAAAGTGTCTAAGCATAGTAGGGAAATTAATTCTTGTTAATATCAATACTGTTTCTAAGTATGGCACAAAGAACATGTCCAAGACAGTTGGAATAAAGTCATCATACCATCAAGTACAAGTTATAATTATAAGTACACTAAATCCCTGCTAATTCATGACCCTCAGGGCTCTGGCCTAATCAAATTACTGAAAATCATGAATTATCCCAACATCACAAATTTCTTTCCCAATTCATGATTTTTCCATACCTTTCACTGTATTGTGAAAAATTCATGACAATTATGAAATCTCTTATTATTACACCAAAGTTGTGATTATTCAGAAATAACCACTCAATACTGCTTTATATAGATGTGTTTTGATGTCAGACAGTGGGAAGCCTAACAAGAACAAAGAAAATTAATAAACCTAACTGTTTTAATAATAAAGTACAGTGCAGACTTACAGTACCTGTACCTACATATAAAAAATAATGAAAAAAAAAGCTGGGATAGCTGAGATTGGGGGATGCTCGCTCCCTGACACAATCATACAGGAACTGTCTTGTACATGTTACGATGTGGGTCATTTTGTGATTTTTGGATTAATTCATGATTTTTGTTCAATCTCAAAATCTGTTCAGCTACTTCAACAAAAAAATTAAAAATAAAAATAAAATCACAAAATAGCCCAACAATGAATTATGAAATAGCAGGGGTTTAGTGTACAATTTTTTGCTTTTCTATGCAATAGGGTAAACTAGGACAAAGCTCACCCTTTAAGATTTAAATAATAATGCAAAGTGTCTGACCACAATCATGTCATATTTAATAATTAAAGCCATCTTGGACAATTGTCTTCCACTGATTATACATTGTTTCAAAATTGCATTTGTCTTACAGTATATTTGAAAATTAAGATTTCAAAAAGTTAAGATCATGCCTGGTCTGAAACTGTACACAATCATGGTGGTTTGTATGGGAACCAGGTTCCCGCATTCCTGGGTAAACATGAATGCAATCTCCCTGGCAATGGAGATTGCAAGAAAGCAACTCTCTCTTGCATCAGGCCAGGCCTCAAGGTGGGGCCACCAGCTTGACCTTCATGTGAAGAGAGTGACACACACAACTTTTACCAGGTTATATATTATACATGCATATTATATATATCATCTGCCTGTCCAATGAAGCACTAACACATGGTTCAATTGAAGTTTAAATAAAAAAAAGTTAAAACAATGAAAATCTCATAGGCCTAATTACAAAATTTACAAAAGTACCACTATCTGCATGAATATCTAGTGCAAGAAAAGTGATACTGTTTAAGTTGTGAAATCATGACATGTCACAGAGAAAAAAATCTATAATCTATGAGTATATAATGTTTTGATTGTTCTTCTGAAAGAAATTTCACTGCCTATTTTCAGTCTGAAACAAAGTGCATTCTTTCCCCTAACTTCCAATGGCCATCTCTACAGTTGCCCTCTCATCCACCAATCAGTGAACACATACAACCAGTAGTGAGCTGGAGCCAGTTTGCACCAGTTCGTGCGAACCAGTTGTTAAAATTTTGAAGCATTTTAGAACCAGTTGTTAAAAATTATGGAAACAAATATTGTTATAAAATGGTCTTAAAACTGAATAATCTTATAAAACAGTGCACAAAATAATAATCTTGAAGCTATTTTGTAATTACTACCTACCTAATTAGTAATAACTAATATACTTAAATATTCTTCATATTTTCTTCTTTTCAAATTTATTCTAAATTTATTTTTTGTAATTGTTAAGTACAAGTACAACTCCCAATGACACTGCATTGCCACTTCTTATGGAGAAAGGTACAAAAACTACACACTGTGGCACGTCCTTTAAATCAGAACTTTTTATATAGGGAACCAGTTGTTAAGATTCTGGCAGCTGGCAGCTCATCACTGCATACAACATATGATACCCCTGATTCCTCAGAACAATGGAGACATCTTTCTCATTCCCTTGGAATCAGAATTCATTCACCAGTACTTATAATAAATAGAATAAATGAAAATGAAATGGGCAGTTGATTTCAACTGTCAAACCTGCACCATTACAACCAACAAGACAATGGCAATTAGATGTAATTTGTCAGTTTCTTCTCAACATACAAAATTGCCCGAAATGGAGAGATGAAGATATTTCCCTTATAGCCAATGCAAAAAAATATTTGAGAGATTTGTACAATCAAAATAAACTCATTTATGGGTTTTAAAACAGAATGAGACAATGAGAAAGAAGCTAAAGGAGAAAATGTGAATGACATCAAAGAGGAACAGGCAAAGAGCCGAAAGATAAATAGAATCAGAAGTAAAAACCAATACATAAATATAAGAAAAATAGAATAGAAATAGAGGCAAAAGAAATAACAGATGGGGGGCATAAACTCAAATAGTGAAGAACTAAAGGAAAATCCCAACATATAGAAATCCTTACCAAATAAGGAAATGAAACCAAATCAAAGGCTCCAGGCAATAATATAAAGGAAACAATACGCAAATATTATTTATATACCGGTACATTTATTGTACAATGATTGAAAAGCTTTTATTTTGGTAAAAATGACTTTATACATGATTTTTTTAAACTTTTACTCCCCTAACCCCATTCATATTATGGGGAGATAGTTCTGACCTGCACAATTTCATGCTGCACAAACTTTTTCAGGAATGGAACCCTCATGCATGTTGGGGGATCACTACTGTATATATAGTGAACCAAATTAAATTGAATCCTAAGGAATTCTATAATTGTTAGGAATAAAAAGTAGCTTTGCAGACTATTCGTTCACTTGTAGGCAAACAAAAAAATTTATAACGACTTACAAATGATGAAGTTTTAAATAAATTCTTCTCCTGCATCTTCACTAATGAAAATATGAACAACATTCCTGTTCCATAATCATGCTCAGTAGGGTGGTTCACAAGCATAGGGAAAATTTAGCATCTGAGATTTCACTTTTGGGTCATTGTTGCTTTTGTTCCTACACTTAGTGTGAATAACTGTGTGAAGTATGGTTGGTCTACGGTGTCGTTAAGAGGTCACTCAATCATGCATGACGTGTCTCACTAATGACTGATTACTATAGTATGACTAAATTTGGCTTCTTTTGTAGGAATGTGTAGAAATGCCACCGAAGCAATCAAAAACACAGTCTAGCAGTGAGGTGTGGTTACTAGGGAAGGCGGAGGAGAAGTTAACTTGGGCAGGACTCCCTACCAAGCTTCAAGTCCTCCGGAAATTCATGTTCCACCATCTGGAGGAGAGGAAGACAGAATATAACAGTGCGGTGATGACCATTGAGGCTTTGATCCTGTTTTGGACAAAAGCAAACATTCCAATGACGGATACCAGATACGCTGAGAAGAAGCTCCTGAAACTGTACGAGCAATACAAGGGGCTGAAGAAGAACTGCACAAAGAATTTCCCATCCTACAGAATGAAGGGGGACATATTTCGTGGAGACCTTGATGATGTGTTCGATCTTTCACATCATGACACCCTCGAGACCATGATGAAGACAAGAACTTCCTTGTCGCTCAGCTCGATAACCCCACTTCCTCCAGCTTTGGCCCGATTGACAAGAAAATGGCTGACCAACAAATGAGGAAGAGGATTCGGTGTGAGGCGGAGATGAACCGAGAGGAGAAGGCCAAGCGCAAGGCGGATGCGAGACGGTCCCAGGGAGAATTGGAGGCTTCTAGTTCAAGCACATCTGAATCAACAGATTCAGATACTGTAGTTTTTAAGGAGTCAGCATGAAAATGTTCCACTCCTAAGCGATTGAAGTCTGTGATCACGCCTGACATTTCCTTAGCCTTGGATTGCCACAACATCAGTGACAAGAAAGGAATGGCAGTGGTCGCAGCAACTATTAAATCGCTGGGGCACAACTTGGACGAAGTGTCAATCTCATGCAGCACCATTCATCGCGTGAGACAATGTACACATGAAGTGGTGTGCCGTGAAGATCAGGCCACTTTCAAGACCCATGAGCCCCTTCTCTTGCACTGGGATAGTAAGCTGCTTACAGATATCTCCCATGGGTTAGAGGTGGTGGACCATGTGGCTGTGCTTGTAACCAGTAACAGGGAAGAGAAACTCCTTGGAGTTCCAATGGTAGCTGCTGCAACTGGAGCATCTCAGGCTCAGGCATGCCTGAAGCTTGTGGACGATTGGTCTTTGAGGATCAACGTTTGAGGTCTTGTTTTTGATACAACTGCATCCAACACGGGACTTCATGCTGGAGCTTGTACTCTCATTGAAAAGGAGTTTGGTATTGATCTGGTGTGGATCACTTGCCGACACCACGTGGTAGAAGTCATCCTTGCTGCGGCCTTCGGTGCTTGTTTCGGAACATCCAGTGGACCTGAAATTGGCCTATTCAAGCGCTTCAAGCAGCACTGGGTTTTCATTGATCGCAGCAAGTTCGAGAGTGCACCCGACAGCCTGTTCATTGAAACAGCAGAGCAGAGGAAAGAAACGGTCTCCTACTACAAGGAGGCTGTCAAGAAGAAGAGCGAGCGGGACAACTATGATGAACTGATGCTTCTCTGCCTCCTTTTCTTGAGAGGGAAGCTTGATGGTCCTGTGAGAATTTGAAGCCCTGTAGCCATGCACCATGCGCGATGGATGGCCAAGGCCATTTACATGCTCAAGGTGTTCCTATTCAGAGATCAATTCACCTTGCTTCAGACCAAGAAATGGAACATCGAGGAACTAAGCCTGTTTATCACGCTCCTTTAAGGCCGCTACTGGAACAAGGCCAGTGTTGCATACATGGCTCCATTGAATGACCTCACTTTCTTGCGCCAGCTGAAAGCTCACCCGGGAAAGATGAACAACGCGGCATTTGCGGTTCATTTCTGAGCACTTAATCCCCTTGGCACTCTTTGATCCTCAAGTTCACACGTCCATGAAGGAGAGGATTGCTCACAACATCGTAGCTGTTCCCGAAAAAAGAAAAGGACTCAAGCGCATGGATGGAAAAACGTTCTCCTCGAGCAATCCCTTGGAATTCTATGCCACCAAACATTCAGCAATCTTCTTCAACCTCGTCATGCAGCACGGAAGTGAACAGGCACAATCATTCCTGTCCAAGACACCAAATGATTGGAACACAGATCCAGCTTACCAAGGAATGAAGGAATGTGTAGAGAAGATGGTAGTGGTTAACAATTGCACAGAAAGAGGAGTTGCGCTCATTAAGGCTTTCAACAGCACAATCACGAAGGATGAAGCGCAAAAGCAGTACCTTCTCCGCACAGTCGCTCAGCACCACAAGGAATTCAAAGAGCCGACTAAAACTGGTCTCAAGAAGACCTAAATATCTTCAACTGTGTGCATTGTTTATTCCGCTGTTACAATTTCATAATATATATATATATATATATATATATATATATATATATATTTATTTCAACTGCAAAGAACACGCAGTATAAATAACGTAAAGAACGATGCTTGTATAGGAGAACATTCCGCGCAAGATGAGAAGAGAGAACGAACAAATGAAAAAATGAGGTAACCACCCGGGAATCGAACTCGGGATCTTCCGATTGCCGGTCAGATATATAACCACTACACCATGGTGTAGTGGTTATCATATCTGACCAGCAATCGGAAGATCCCGGGTTCGATTCCCGGGTGGTTACCTCATTTTTTCATTCTCTCTTCTCATTTTGCGCGGAATGTTCTCCTATACAAGCGTCGTTCTTTACAATATATATACAGGGTGGGGCACGGGAATCAAGTGTTTTTTGAATAGCTAGTAATCGGCCATTAGGAATGGGAGGGGTGTGCGGTAGGTAGCATTCCATTCCTGGGTTCATAGCATTTAACTTTAACTAACACTCACCTTTATCTTTCAGGTGCCATCATGGAGCAGTGGACGTTAGAACACCGCATGTTCGCGTATGATCATTTTGTTAGGAGTGGCGAGTCAGTGACAGCAGTTCAGCGTGCGTTTTGCCGCAGATTCAACATTCATCGAAATGACTCTGTTCCCGCTCGTGACACAATCTTACGTTGGGTTAACAATCTTTGAACAGGAGGCTCAATAATGAAAACAAAACCGAAGGGGCCGCAATGCACTGTGCGTACTCCAGAGAACTTTGAAAGGGTCAGACAAGCGATGTTGCAAAGCCCAGGCCGCTCTGCTCGGAGACATTCAGCTGCACTCGGAATCAGCAATCGTACCATTAGACGGATTTTGCATGAAGAATTACATTTTCACCCATACAAGTTAGCGATGGTGCAGGAATTGAATGTAAACGATTGCCCCCAACGACTGAATTTTGCACAGGAAATGCTTGCACTTTATGAGCAGAATGAAAACATGATGGTGGTAATGAGTGATGAAGCCCATTTCCACCTTAATGGGGCCATCAACAATCAAAACTGTTGGTATTGGGCTGCTGAAAATCCGCGACAACTCCATGAAAAACCGCTGCATAGCCCTAAGGTTACAGTTTGGTGCGCGGTGGGAAAGTTTGGCGTCATCGGTCCCTATTTCTTCGAACAAAATGGGGTTACCGTTACCATAACATCTGGGCGTTACATTGAGATGGTGAACACCTTTTTCATCCCTGAGTTACGAAGAAGGCGTATTGCTCGTCGACATTTGTGGTTTCAGCAAGATGGGGCCACGCCACACACCGCCAGAGCGTCAATGGCTGTTCTTCGCCCCCTGTTTCCCAACCATCTCATTTCGAGATTTGGTGACATTGCATGGCCCCTCGGTCCCCTGACTTGTCCACATGTGACTTCTTTCTATGGGGGTACCTCAAGTCACGTGTCTACGAGGACAAGCCCCATACATTAGATGCATTGAAGGAAGCGATCCGTCAACAAATCATCCAAATCAACAGAGACCTGCTGGGAAGAGTGGAGGCCAATTTTCGTAAACGCCTTCAACAATGCGTCGACGGCCAAGGACATCATATGCCAGATATAATTTTTGGTACATGATTATTATGACATGAAATGCTATGTTCTTACGAATGTTGTTCTACCAATATATTTTCTTTACAAAAATAAATATCATTTTCCTGATTATTCCAAAAACACTTGGTTCCCGTGCCCCACCCTGTATATATTAGGGTGGTCCAAATCCATAGGAGGAAATTTCAAAATTGTCTTAGATAGTCTCCACAAGTGTGGTTTTTGTCCATTTAGTGTCCACATGGTCTGTGCAAAATTGCAGCGTGATTGGTGAATATTTAGAGGTCGCCCCACTCTGAATATATATATTATATAATGTACTTTTTCTTCCATAGGTCCGATGGCTCAAACTCGATCAATTCCAAAAGTTTGGCTTCTAGGGATGGCAACTGGAACTTTATCCACGTCAAGGCTCCCTACATGCCTTGACGCCCTCCTCTTGGGGCAATACCACCACATCAATCAAAAGCAAACCACCTCCGACAGTCTGAACCAGGCATGCCAGAGGGTGATTGAAGTCTGGACCCGAGCGTGGATCCCAACTCAACGGATCGACTCCTGTGTCCGTAAGCTTTCAAAGCTTTTAGACCGCTACAAAACACTCAAGAAGCACAGGACCAGGCAACGTGCCAGCGATAGAATGAATGAAGACATCTTCAAAGCGGACATCCAGGAACTGTTTGACATCGCAACCAGTGATGCCATGAGCACAATCGTCAATGTTGAGGACCGAAATTTCCTGTCCATGCAGCGCAAGGATGTCAATTCTTGCAGCATGGCTGGCATTGATAAGGAAACGACTACACAAGAGGACAGAAAGCGATCCAGAATGGAGAAGGAAGCCAAGAGGAAGGCAAGGCATGAAGCAACACAGAAAGATTTGGAAGAAGCAGGAATGTCATCAATTGATCTTTCCTCTTCTTCCCTTTTTTCGCAAGACGACGACGACGACTATAGACCATCGGTTCCGATTCCTTCTTCGTCTGAAGCTCCGGCACCAAAGCGTCCCAAGAACAAGGTTACGAACATTTTCCAATCTCCAGAAGTCATTGGAGCAATGGATCGCACCAATCTTTCTGACCGGAATGCTGTTTTCGTAACTGGAGCTGTATTACAGGCCGCGGGGCATGATCTGTCTGGGATGACGTGCTCTCAGAGCTCTATTCATCGCTACAGAGAAAGTGGGCGAGAACAGGCAGCTCGAGAAGACCTAGAATCATTCTCTCTAGAAGACCCTGTCCTTCCCCATTGGGACGGAAAGCTTCTCCCCGGCATTGAAGGGAAGAAGACAAATGTGCATCAGATAGCAATCCTCATAACATTCAATGGACAGGAGAAGCTGCTTGGTGTCCCAAAGATGAAACAAGGAACTGGAGAAGCACAGGCCCAGGCATGCCTTCAAACTATGAAATTATGGAACATGGAACAGCATGTGAGAGGTCTCGTCTTCGATACCACTGCGTCAAACACGGGTTTACATCGCGGAGCTTGTGTCAGGATTGAAGAAGCATTGGGTCACGAGCTAGTTTGGATCGGTTGTCGACATCATATACTTGAAGTCGTACTTGCTGATGTCTTTGCCTCAATATTTGGCTCAACAGGAAGTCCTGAAACAGGCCTTTTTAAGCGATTTCAAAAGGAATGGCCATCTCGCTCCCACGAAGCATTTGTCTCAGCATCGGACAGCTTGTTCGAGAACCCTCAACTCCAAGAGATGAGAAAAGAGATGCTCACTTACTTACCTAACGCTCTTCAGGCAAGCCAACCTCGTGACAACTACAAGGAGTTCCTTGAACTATCTTTGCTCTTCCTGGGGGGGAAAGACTGGTGGTCAACTCTTTATCCGAGCTCCGGGTCCCATGCACCACGCGAGATGGATGGCAAAGGCGATTTATGCGCTCAAAATCTACCTCTTTCACTATCAATTCAAGCTCACAGCACGCGAAGAACAAAATGTGACTCAGCTGGCTTTATTTGTCAGTCTGATTTACGTCAAGTACTGGCATGAAGCGCCAATGGGGACACAAGCTCCTCTCAATGATCTCAAAATGCTGCATCTTCTGGAAAAATATCCACACGGAGGAGCTGCACAAGCGGCGAAGACAGCTCTAAGACGCCACCTGTGGTACTTGTCGGAGCATCTGATTGGACTGGCCTTCTTCGATAATAGGATCAATCCTGATACCAAAAGGAGAATGGTTCAACACCTCCAGCATCCCCAAAAGAATGGCTGCCCCCGACGAATCGACATGGCGGAAGCTGGTGTTGAAAATGATGTGGCATCCTTCGTCACGAAAAGGACATTGACCCTCTTTGATGCCTTGAAAGTTGGAGGTAAGGAGGAAGCGCGCCAGTTACTTCAAAAAGATCCACGGGAATGGCCAAATGACAAGAACTACAGGGAACTTAGAGATTGCGCCTTAAAGATGAAAGTCGTCAATGATGCTGCCGAGCGAGGTATTGCTCTCGCACAATGCTACAATGACACTTTGACACGAAACGAGGACCAGAAGCACTACCTCCTACAACTCATAGCCGCCCACCGAAAACAGATACCAATACCATCCAAGGCGACTCTGATGCAGAAGAAATAATGAAGATACACCCATTATCATGTCCTATTGTCTTACTGTTTTCTTTCATATTCTTTGAGAACCAAAAAAAAATTTAGTTATTCAGTTGTCTATATATTTTCCCAAATTTTCAAAAAGGGGGCAAGTGGGGCGACCCCTAAATATTAACAGAATAACGTGAAACTTTGAACAAATACTGTCCACACCAAGAGGCATAAAACCAACCTTGTGGAGAGAACTTAGTCGATGCTTTAACTTTTTGGACCACCCTAATATATATATATATATATATATATATATATATATATATATATATATATATATATTAGTGATGTAGCGGATGTCATTTTTTTCACATCCGCAGATGCAGATGAGGATGTTTGATTCCAACATCCGCGGATGCGGATGTCTATATTTTCGTTATTTTTTAGGATGTATTCGAGATTTGTTGTGTTTAACGTATATAATAAGTTATTATATATAGAGAGCTGTAGCTATAATATAGTATAATTGATTAATTGTACAATAATTGCTGTACTTTTCTCTGAACATATAAAATAATATCAAACATCTAACTAATATAGAAATCAATTAGTGAATTCATCTGCAAATAAATTCGTTATATTTTGTTGAGTTTCAGCCACAATTAGAAACCATTATAATTGTGTTACCAGGATGTGGGACGTGAACCCAACTCAAATGCACCCCCACCGACCTCTTTCCCCAACCTCCACCCTTATAGAAAGAGATCTTTAATTAGCTTCATAACTATTTATATTAAGTTTAAAGTTTTATTAGGCATATTTATAAATGAGTAATTAAAATAAAGTAAACTAGGATGTTCATCGTTTAATGTTCAAACTTAATTATAGGAAGGTTATGCTTAAGGAACATTAATTTTTCTGCCTTTTCTGCTGCCAGTCTGTTTCTCTTTTCATCATATATTAATCCAGCACTGCTAAATAATCTCTCGCTTGGTACGTTTGCTGGAGGACAGGCTAAATGTTTCCTTGCAAGTTTACTCAAGTATGGATAGATATTCTGCGTATTTTTCCACCAACTAATAGGATTGTCACATGCAGCCAGGCGTTTTTCTTGGTGATAGCTCTCGATCATTTTTACTACATCTTTTGACATCGCGTAGGTCTCGTCATTGCTGCTTGACTCAAGAAACTGAGAGACAGATTCTGTGATAGATTTGCTTGTTGAAGGTGTTGGTTCTGTCCCTGAAACTTTTATTCTTTTGGTGGGTGGCGAAGCGACAGATTCAAGAGATTGAAGCTCTTCAACTGCTTTGCCAAGTGATGATTTAACTCGTTCTAATGTACTAGGTGAAAATAACTTAGCTTTGTAATGGATCTAAGTAGGTTGCAAGAGAGTAACTTCATACAAGAACAGCCTCTCATCTTGTCGCTTGCATCACTTTTGCGCACAATGAACTAGTTCTATTAATATAGTAGAATTTGATAATTTCCGCTTATTAATGACGTTTTATCTCAATGGTCCACATCCGCACGACATCCGCAGTCCAAAGTGCGGATGCGCGCGGATGCGAGAAAATGTGCAGATGCGGATGTGACCTACATCACTATATATATATATATATATATATTATATATATATATATATATATATATATATATTATATATAATATAGTCATAAATTGTCAAGTCATTATTCAAATTGTTTCATTTTGAGCAAGTGCATAAAAAGGTCCTAGAGCAAAGATAATTGGCACGTTTATTCTTGTGGGGGGAATAGAATAAGGGCAGATGTGACCAAATTTAAAATTCCAAAAAACGCTGTTGTGGACCACCCTAATGCTCAGTGATGATCATTTAAAGCTTCACAATTTTACCATTAGTGAAAGTGAAGTACCCTACTCTCAGCCATAGGTAAAATTAATCCTAATAAAACTCCTGGTCCAGATAAGCTCTTCCCTAAGGTACTCAAAGAAGTGAACTGTGTAATAGTCTCTCCTCTCACATATATATTTAATAAATCATTACAGTCTGGAGAAATTCTGCTCAATTTTCAACTTGCAAACATTAAAAAGGGAACAAATTGCGGATCAATGAAAGAAAGCCACCCTCAGCCTTCTTTAGTTAGCTTTATATAAGACTAACAAAAATATCACGACCTAACCTCACCAATCGTTAGGTCAATTGTACACCCTTGATGATTGGTTAGGTTAGGTCATTATAGTTTTGTTAGTTAGCCTTATAAAGCTAACTAAAGGAGGCTGGGATGGCTTTCTTTCATTGATCCCAAATTGCTTCTTGGAAATTATCAGCCCATCAGCCTGAGTTCAGTAGTTGGTAAGCTTATGGAGACAATCATTCAGAACAAAATAGTTAATCATTTAGAAATTAATAAATTAATCAAAGATTCTCAACACAGCTTTTGGTGTAATTGTTCTTGTCTTACTAATTTTGCTCAACTTCTTTAACACTAGAAAGACCACATGCGTCAATCGACACAATTTTTTTTTTTTTTTTGCCTGTAAGTCTAACCCTTTAGGCCTTCATACCTCATCTTTCGTGACTTGTAATATTTCAATGACATCTATATTCATCGCCAATTTCATCTTTTCATCTGATACAGAAAACCTATGAGAGAGACCACTACCCTGAAGGACCAGGTGCGTCAAATGACGCATGAACAATATATGGCTCTATTTTATTTGTTTGTTCATTTCATCAATATATTCCTGTCTAATAACCATTTCTTTCTCATTTCAGATAAATATATAAATAATAATAAATAATAATAAATAATAATATAGATAAATATAAATAAATATATAACGCTATGTCTCACAAAGGACTCTCTGTAGAGCAGGCATTGGAGCAACTTTGAATTATTCCATCCAATGCCTCTGATTGTGATGCATCAGACAGTGCATCAGGTGATATAGTATCAGGTCATCCCATAAGTAATGTCATTTTTTAGATCAGAATTTGAAGGACAAAAAACAAAACTCAACTGAAGCTTTTTAATCTAGTATATATTTTTCATCAGAATCAATGACACTCTGCCAATGTCCTACAAGCTTTTCAATGCCATGTTTATAAAATTCTGGTGGTTTTGAGGCAAAAAATGTACAAAGACTGGTGTGCAGGTCATCTAAAGAAGTATACTGTTTCTCATCAAGATAGTTTTGCAGACTCCTGAAGAGATGATAATCTGAAGGCGCAAGGTCTAGAGAATATGGAGGATGTGCAAGTTTTTCCCACCCAAGCTCCTCAATTTTTGCAGAAGTGATCCAAGCAGTATGAGGACGTGCATTGTTGTGGTGAAACATGATTCCTTTCCGATTAACCAAAGAAGGTCTTTTCTTTTAGTGCAGTGTTCAATCGATCCAGTTGTTGACAGTAGACTTGAGTGGTGATTGTTTGGTTGTGTGGTAAGGTTTCAGTGTATTACATCATCTTTATCCCACCAAACACTAAGCAACACCTTCCAAGGGTGAAGATTTGGTTTTGGCTGTGGTGTCGCTGGTTCTCCAGCACAAACCCACTGTCAATGGCGCTTAACATTCTGGTACAGTATCCACTTTTCATCACCACTAAATGGTGCAAAAACAGATCTTGGAGTTCACAGGAATGAAGAGCTATGCTAATGTTTACCCACACCCTCAGATTGTCGACCAACAATTCATGTGGCACCCATTTTCCTAACTTAGGCACTTTCCAGAGTTGTTGCAAATGTCAATGGATGGTGGATGGGGATGAATTGAGTTTCTGGGCCAATTCTTCGACAGTTGTTGAACAGTCTTCTTCAAGTGCGGCTAACAGCAGGTCATCATCAAACTCAGCAGGGTGTCAGAGCATGCTGCATCTGTCAAACAGCAGTCACCATTCCTAAACTTTTGAAACCATCTGGGTCATTCCATGTCAAGTCAGCCACCTAAAACACTCACCCCTTTCAATTTTGCTCATACTTGGCACAATAGCAGATATACATGCCAAACTTAAATTCCCAAATTATTAGAGCTGACTGACCTTTGGTTACTGAGATACAAGGTCACAAAGTTGTGACATTTTGACCTTTTTTGCGTTAAATGACTATTTTCAAAATGGTGTAACTAAAAAACTATTAAAGCTAGAGCATTGATTTTGGTCTCATTTTAAAGCTCTTTAGTAGCCCCTTGTTTATTGTCTCTTGTTAAATATCTCTACTGTGAAAAATAAAAAAATCCCTTCAAAAGTTGACCTTTGACCTTGAATAAAAAAAAAATACCTTCTCCTAAAAAATTCAATTTTTTTACATTAATACCTTGAGTCATGTACAACAAAATCCCAAGAAGCTGTAAGTGGCTGATAACTAGTTCAATGTATAAAAAATAATGAATTCAAGCAACATTTTGAAAAAAGTCATTTTATACAAAAATTGTCAAAAAGTCATGACTTTGTGACCTTGTATGTCAGTAACCATTTTTGTCTAAGGTCAGCTCAATCTCTTACAAATACAACCCATATCTACATACTATCTGCAGCCTTCTACAAACAAGCAAATGCTTATTTTTAAATATTTGTTCTTTACCCACCTCACCTGTATGTTGTGCATGTATGTGATGGTTTTCAGTAGTTGACAAGATTCTTGTGGGCCACCCAATTTATTGTGATTTCTAGAAGAGAAAACAATTTTTAATGTATACCTAGATAGCTACCTAATTAACAAATACAAGTAACATATTAAAATGTACATACAATATGTATAGGTATAGTGCTCATTGATTTCCATTTATCACAACTTAAAATGTATGCAGTGTATATATAGTTACATGACCATTTTAATTTTGAATTCTTACCTTTCTGTGCTGTAGATCTGCCAAAGCTTTGGATGCCTTCAAAGTAACTTCTTTGCAAATCCTGTATGTTCGTCCATTAGTAGTAGATGCCTCAACTTGTGTTAGAATATCTGAATATGGTAAGATTAATTCATCTGGTCGACCAGGATACACAAATGATGGGTTTGGGCCATGAGGATGAAGGAATGTGACTTTTACTTCTCTATTCTCTGGTATCTTTTCCAGCACATATGCCACCCACCAATGGCCATCATATGCAGCAGTAACAAAACCATGTATTTTCTCCTCAGTCACAACTTCTTCCTTTTCAGTAACTTTCTCAATATTTGAATAATCTGATAATGAATAATGTTTAACCTTAAGAGAAGTCAATGAAACTGGCTGTAAATGGTGTAATTTCTGTGTACCAGCAATAGTCCTTGCAGTTGAGTGTCTTTCTTGGAGAAGTTGGCTTTCCTCTTCATGCTCTTTATTGGTTGAAAAATGACATTTTATATTTACAATATTTTCACTTGCAAATGTATATAACTGTTCTGCAGTAAGGATCTGTTCATCATAAGGTCGTTGTAGACTAGCTTTTGCAGCTAATCTCTTAACTGTGCCTCCAACACCATCACAGGGTCCCTTTCCATGACTTGTTGCAAAAAAATTCCATTCTGCCTCAATTCCAAAATCATCTCTGTGATGGCAAAGATTCAAAAAGTTTTTGCAGTTCTTATACTGTCCTGCACACCCATCTGAAAAGTAAATTATTTTGTGGATGGAACCGATGGATGAGATATTATCTTTTAGGAATTTTATCAGATGCTTTTGAAACAAATGTACAGCAACTGTGTTATGGATGTTACACTCTGAAATAATAACAAAGCTAAGGTGAGCAATCTCATCTTCCTTTTTATAGTAAATAACAAATGGATGTAGAGTAGCCATCTCATTGTTCCAGTGAAAGCTCTGAACCTCATCTTGAAGAATAAAGGAATAATTTTCAGCAAAATCACACACAGCAAGGACCTCACCATCTTTCAAAGACATTTTTGTTTCACGGTAATAAGTTGCTTGCATCTTTGTCTTGAAGTCATGTATCTGGTATTCTTTCAGTTGGTTACAGAATTGGTCAATATATTCATCTGTATTCAGTTCTACTGATTCAAGATTTGACCGATCTGTATTGGTCCACTTTTTAAAATTTATGATATCAATGAAGTTGTTTGTAAATATGTCCAGTAGTCTGTTTTTTAAATCTGATGGATCTCCACATTGTTCACATTGTCTGAGGCAGCATTTCTGTGAGGCAGGATTGCATTCCATAAAGGCAACACAATGACGTACATTCTTAATAGGTGTGTCATCATTTGCAGTTAGTTTTTCTAATTCAGCTCCTACAAACATAAGTTTGGCATTCTGATGAATTGTACAGACACATACTGAGTGAGTTCCTGTTGCTCCAGCAATAACACACTGCTTTGGACGCAATTCTGCAAATTTACTGAATCCCACCTTAACCAAAGGATTTCTTTCTTTGAAAATATGATAGGCTTCTTTTAAATTGCAAAGTAAAAGATGCTTTTGCAAATGTATCCTTCCTCTTTCATTGTCAATGATACTACAATAGTCTTTCTTTCCTGGCATTGTTCTACTGATGTCTTCTGAAAGATAAAATGCTTTAATAGCGTCAACAGTATCCTGTTTAATTCTTTTCCCACCCTTTGGATTTGGGTCTGAAAGGACACCTTTTTCTTCAACTATTTTTTTAGCAATAGATGCTGTATGCCTTGTTGTGTTAAATTCTGAAGCAATTTTCCTAATGCTCCAACTTTTGGGCAATACAGTGAGGATTTTTATTTTATCACTTCTTTTAGTATTTTCATTTTTGAATTTTTCCTTGAGTTGATTTATTATTTCTAAACAGTCTACATCTCCAGATGGCTCCTTAAATTGTGAGTCAGAAATCTCTTTTCCTGCAACTGTTTCCATTCTCTTCTTAACTGTCTCTGTCACCTTGCTTAGTTTTTTAGCTCCATATGACTTTTGCTCTACAAGCTTTCTCTTTTTTATGGGTGATTCACCAATTGAAACAAAAGAAGCATTCAAAGTACACATCTCATGGTTTTGCTCTGAAGTTGATGCATCACTATTGTCAACATTTTCAATTTTCTCAAGATCTTCAGGTGGTTCACTACTACAAGAAGAATCATCATTTATGTCTGAATTCAAAGTGCCTATTCCTTTCTCAGGCAAGGACTCAAGATGTTCTCTACACTGCTTACAAAGTCTGTGATGTAGTGTTAAGTGCAGATCGGGAAACTTATTTACAAGTTCCTGTGGTACAATTCTCAAACTCTTCTTTCGACACTGACCTTTGTGACGCAGCAAAGGATCAGCACACTTCTGTTTCAGTTTTAAATGTTCCATGTTTGTACTCTGAAATCACAAAAGCACAAAGAAAATCCTGAAAAGAAAACAATGAACAATTAATGAATTATTAAATAAATTTTTATACATGTATTTAGTAAAAATAAATTAACTTTAACTTGAAGTCAGGAGTCAACTCTGTAAAGTTGACAGTACTTATATACTAGTTGGGCCTTTGGATCAGCGCTACTCCAGTAGATTTGGGGCTGTCGAGGGGTTTAACCCTGGTTGTCTTTTAAAAGACTTCTTTTGGCACAGGTCACAAAAAGGTTTTTGAACTAATAATGTTAAGTTGAACTAAGTCTTCACTGACACTATATCAGAACAGAACTTTTAAATAAATGAACTGACAAAAAAAATCTAAAATTGAAGAATGATGCCAACTTCATTTATTTTTTATACATTGACATTGAACTAGTTATCAGCCACTTACAGCTTCTTGGGATTTTGTTGTACATGACTCAAGGTATTAATGTAAAAAAAATTGAATTTTTTAGGAGAAGGTATTTTTTTTTTATTCAAGGTCAAAGGTCAACTTTTGAAGGGATTTTTTTATTTTTTCACAGTAGAGATATTTAACAAGAGACAATAAACAAGGGGCTACTAAAGAGCTTTAAAATGAGACCAAAATCAATGCTCTAGCTTTAATAGTGTTTTAGTTACACCGTTTTGAAAATAGTCATTTAACGCAAAAAAGGTCAAAATGTCACAACTTTGTGACCTTGTATCTCAGTAACCAAAGGTCAGTCAGCTCTAATAATTTGGGAATTTAAGTTTGGCATGTATATCTGCTATTGTGCCAAGTATGAGCAAAATTGAAAGGGGTGAGTGCAAAAAGTGCCATTTTGTGGCTGAGTTGACATGGAATGACCCATCTTTGACATTTCCTCACATGCAGAATATCATTGCCATAAACATCCTGAATGTTTCGCATTGCTTCAGTAACACCATTCCCTTTTTTGAACTCGTAAAGCATTATATGCCTGATATGCTCTTATGCTCTTCTGATACTGCCATGTTTATGAGGGGTTCACATAAAGCAAAACACACACCTTCACTGGTCAAGGTCTGTAAAGTATGTAGCGAAACACGATAGATCTCTTAGATATAACCTTCGGAAAATTTATGCTTAAACCGAGTAGGATTAGTTTAAACTTAATCTATCATAAAAAATGACATTACTTATGGGATGACCTGATAAATACTGCAGTTCAGGCAGCGGCTGAAATGGAGTCTTCTTCTTCCTCTGAATCTGGCGATGAGGAGCCTACTGTACCTTTACTCACTCATGGCAATCATCGTAGATGAGCCCATGGGCGAGATAGTCATGGGCAAAGCTGTGGTCTTTGACGAGATCAAGGTTGTGGACACGTCCTGGACATAGACAAATTGATAAACCTGCACAAGGTGGCAGTGGAGCAGATGCAGCAGGTGTTGGAGAATTTCTAAGTAAAGATGGATCATCTTGGTGGTGGGCTGCTGCATCGCAGACTGTGCGAGGATGCCTGCAACAGCAAAACATTGTACAGATTCATTCTGGTCCTACTGCATATTCCACAACACGTGTCATCAAGGATAGCCCACTTTCATCATTCAGAATTCTCTTTGATGAACCAATGATGAGAAACACCCAAAAGTGTACAAATGCTGAAGGCCAACGAGCTACAGGTGATCCCAACTGGTCTGTGACATTGGATGAATTGGATAAGTTCATTAATCTTGTCATCGCTCGTGGTGTCATTGGTGGATGTAACTTACCCATCAAGAGTATGTGGAATGGCTCCTGGGGATGTCCTATATTCAACAAAACTATGCCACGCAATCGATTCTTGGAAATCATGAAATACCTTCATTTGGATCTGAAAACAGAGGTGGCAAAATCTAGCACAAGATAAGTTTTGTTTGGCATCACAGCTATGGTACCCTTTCATTGCCAAAAGGCATTTATTCCCCATCAATATGTCATGGTAGATGAGCAGTTGTTGCCTTGCAAAGCACACTACAAATTTATCCAATACATGGCAAACAAGACAGACAAGTTTGGCTTGAAGTTTTGGATGGCAGTAGATGTGGAGAAGGAGTATTTGTTCAATGGCTTCCCTTACCTTGGAAAGGATGATACCAGAAATGCCAATGTTAGTGTGGCTACTGATGTAGTATTGAAACTGTTGACTCCAGTGTTCAAGCAAGGTTACAATGTCACCTGTGACAATTACTTCACATCACTGGACCTTGCTATATGACTGGCACAGAAAAAAAGCAGCATAGTTGGTGCAATCCACCAAAATCAGAGAGAGCTTCCTGAAGAATGCAAGGCAACCAAGCAGCTGGGTCATTCTCTGTCAGATCAACCAAAAAAAATTGAAATTAACACCCTCATCTCTCATATTTTGCTGAAATTTGGTTTATAGGGAGTTTGTGAGCCCTGAATCCATTTCTGAAATTATAAGGTCAATCCAACCAACGGTTCAAGAGATATGACCTCGGGCAATTTGAGGTCACTCGCGAGGTTACTAACATTTGGCGAGCCATAACTTGGGTAATAATTGTCATAATTATATAAAAGTATATATATTTAGAATCAGAAAACGACAAGGAATCCAAATATGCAAGTTTTAGAACTCTAGGTTGAAAAATAAAAAAGTTACACTGTAACCAAAATTTGAGGTCACGATTTGACGACTCAGGGGTATCAAATGAGAATTTTTTTTTTAAATGTAAAAAATGAAGGCATAGGCATTGGCTATTAGAATCAGCAAAAAAAAGTTTGTTTATGTTAGTATTTTTCATGTAACTAACATATAAGTGAACACCATATTCATAAGTTGTGCGTCAATTCTACCTATTTTTTCACACTTAAGCTCATAATTTGACCTATAGAAATTAAAATTACATTTTTTATAGATATAAAAAACAAAGTCAGAGTTCTTGACTAATAGAAACAATCATAAAAAGTTTGTTTATGTTGGTACTTTTCATGTAACTAACTTATAAGTGAACACCATATTTATAAATTGCTTGTCATTTCAAGGAATTTTTATATCTTAGCTATCAATTTGACCTCAAGCTCCAAGAATTTAATAAAAATTGTATTTCACTGCTAATCTACACTGGCAATAATAGTTATAATAGTGAAAGGGGAAGACTAAGCTCACATGTAGCCTAAACAAACCTGTTGAAACATGTTGCTACTTGTCTTAAGTGCAGAATCAACACAGATAGTTGCAAAATTCCTTGTCTACAGGTTAGTACAGTTCCAGCCAGCACTGTGGGTGGCTGGTGGGTATGGTGTTTTAATGAGCCTCAGAGACTATCAAGGCCTAAAATATTAAGTGTGTATAGCTATATATTTTCTAAAAAATATATTTACCTAATTGTAAATCCTATATCTTTACAGATCAAAATACAATGGTTCGGCACTTGAAATACTGCCAGGACCCTATTCAAAACACAAGAAACGCATAACAATCAATCTTAGAAAAGTGACTGATGTACTTGTTGAAAAATGTGCTGGAAGAGTGAAAAAAGACTCATTGTTGTGTGGAACTGCTGGACACTGATAATGAAAAACCCCACTATACTTAGTACCACTGAAAACAACGAGTCTGAGCAGGATTCAAATGAATCATCTACTATCAGTGGCTTGAGTAACATCTCTTCAATTCAAGATCTGGACAATGACAGTGATTGCTTGATAAAGGAAAATCCTTCAACTTCAGTTGAACCAGTTCTAGCATTTCTGGACCAAACACCAGTTAAAAAAAGTAAGTAATAAATTAATATAATAACTTATACTTTACTACAAGGTCTGTTTGATCTACTATATAGCCAATTATATAGCATTTAAGGTACTATAATTAATATTTAATTACTAATATTCAGGTGTGTGAAACCTTTTTTTCTGTTCTTTTCAGAAGGGCTGTCATTAAGCCAGAAAAAGCGCAAGGCTCGTGGTAAGCTATCATCTGCTCAGAAACACCTGAAGGAGAGGCTAGAACTCAGTTATGGTGTTCAAATTACCGAGGAGGTAAGTGATACTTCAAAACCTGAAACTAAATCTGAAAAACATCTAGACAAATTAATGAATGAATTGAAACAGTCATTCCTGGAGAGCAAATGTCACCATCACAAACTACAAATATTGACACTCTCACCATACACAATTGAAAAAACAGCTAGTTTCTTTCAAACTACAACATACATGGTGAAAAGAAGCCGTTCACTTAAATCAGAACATGGAATCCTTCCGAAGATTCCACTAATGAGCAAAGGAAAAGTGATATCTGAAGAACACAAAGATATAGTTAGAAGATTCTATGAGTCAGAAGAGGTTAGTCGTATGTGTCCTGGCCAAAAGGATTGCGTGAAAGTTATCAGTGCTGAAGGTGCAAAAACGATTGTCCTCGGGAATTTAAGAGAGATGTTTGAACTATATAAAAATGATGAAAAGAATCCCAAAATAGGATTTTCCACATTTGCAAAATTACGGCCATCATATTGTGTGCTTGCCGGTAGTGGTGGGACTCATTCTGTCTGTGTCTGCACATACCATCAAAATCCAAAATTGCAGCTGGCTGCATTGGGAGAAAGAGGTCTTTCATACAAGGATCTTATGGATTACAGTGTCTGCAGTACAGAAAGAGAGACTTGCATGATGCAACTTTGCAATGATTGCCCAAGAGAAGAGGGTGTCCTGGATTTTCTTGAGTTACTTGACAGTGTGAAATCAGCTCCAAATGAAATATCTTACAAGCAATGGGTGACTGTTGACCGTTGTACAATGGTTGATAAGGTGGAGCCACTTCATGAATACTTATCATCCCTAAGCATGAAATATCCCGCATGGTTCGTCATCACTTTGTTGCTCAGCAACAATCACAGTACTTCAAGCAGTTGAAAGAAACACTACCACCTCAGAGCGAGGTAGTTATAGTAGGTGATTTCTCTGAGAATTATTCTTTCATTGTCCAGGATGCTGCCCAAGGGTTTCACTGGGACAATTCACAGTGTACAGTTCACCCTTTTGTCATCTATTATAGATCATCTGCAGACCAGGAACTTAGCCATTTTAGTGTCTGTTTCTTATCTGCATCACTAAAACACAACACTATAATGGCTTACTCATTCATATTGAAGCTTATGACATATGTTAAATTCAGATGCCCACAATTGAAGAAGGTGCACTATTTCTCAGATGGATGTGCTGGCCAATATAAGAACAGATACAACTTCACAAATCTCTGTTACCATGAAGAGGATTTTGGTCTGTCTTGTGAATGGCACTTCTTTGCTACATCCCATGGCAAAAATGCATGTGATGGGATTGGAGGAACAGTGAAAAGAGCTACTGCTCGTGCCAGTTTGCAGAGAACTACAGAGAGGCAAATTCTTACACCAGAACACATGTTTCAGTTTTGTGAAGAAAACTTGAGCAAGAAGATAAATTTTTTCTTTGTAACTACAACTGATTTGAAAGATGCAGAAGAACGGTTGGAACATCGATTCAAGGATAGTAAGGCTATTCCTGGAACTCAGAAATATCATAGATTTGTTCCCCTAAACAAGGAAGAACTGATGGTGTATCCCATTTCAAGTGGCATTGGAGAAAAGAAAAGAATAAGGAAAAGTCATTTTACTAATGAACCTGCAATGCTTGGTAACCTAAAATGTATCAAACCAGGAGAGTATGTTGGCTGCATTTATGACATGCAAGTTTGGTATGGAATTGTGGAGGAATATTGTGAAGAGTTTGATGATTTCACTGTGAACTTTCTACATCCCTCTGGGTCATCAGGATCAAGTGCATATTATTATCCATCAAACAAGGATTCATGTGCAGTGCCAGGACATCATATATTAACTGTAATGAGTTGTCCTACCCTAAGAGGAGGCAGCAGAATTCAATACATTTTTCCACAAAAAGAAATTGATGAGAGCATCGAGCATGCAAAAATTGTATTAGGCTTAGGCTAGCACATGAATCCTCTAAGTAGGTCTTCCCCTTTCACTATTATAACTATTATTGCCAGTGTAGATTAGCAGTGAAATACAATTTTACATTTTTTGCCTTTGTTTTTATATCTATAGAAAAATATAATTTTAATTTCTATAGGTCAAATTATGAGCTTAAGTGTGAAAAAATAGGTAGAATTGACGCACAACTTATGAATATGGTGTTCACTTATATGTTAGTTACATGAAAAATACTAACAAACAAACTTTTTTTGCTGATTCTAATAGCCAATGCCTATGCCTTCATTTTTTACATTTAAAAAAAAAATTCTCATTTGATACCCCAGAGGTCAAATCGTGACCTCAAATTTTGGTTACAGTGTAACTTTTTTATTTTTCAACCTAGAGTTCTAAAACTTGCATATTTGGATTCCTTGTCGTTTTCTGATTCTAAATATATATACTTTTATATAATTGTGACCATTATTACCCAAGTTATGGGTCGCCAAATGTTAGTGACCTCGCAAGTGACCTCAAATTTCCCGAGGTCATATCTCTTGAACCGTTGGTCGGATTGACCTTATAATTTCAGAAATGGATTCAGGGCCCACAAACTCCCTATAAACCAAATTTCAGCAAAATCTGAGAGATGAGGGTGTTAGGCACTGGTTGATCTGACAGAGAATGACCCAGCTGCACAAAACTAAAGTGTTTAAATATACAGGACAGACTGCTGTGACCCTCACAAAAACTGGAGACCATTCTGTTTTATAACAAAAAACAAGGTGGGGGTTGATGTGATTGATCAAATGTCAAGGTCCTACTCTGTGAAAGCAGCTAGTAGGCAATGGCTAATTCATGTTTTCTATAATGTACTGGATATGGCCTTGATCAACAGCTGGATCATCTACAAAATGGTGTGTCGCTCCAACATTAGCCACAGAGTACACATTCAAAGGGTCAGTGAGGAGCTTACTAACAACTCTCCCCTTGGAATTCCTGAGGCTTTCGCAGTAGTGGATGTAGACGATGAAGCTGAGAATGTTGCTACTCTAGCCAAAGTGCGTCGTACATGCGGATCCACAAAATGTAGAAACAGAACCATTGATCTGTGCAGTGTCTGTAGAAAGCCAGTCTGTGGCAAGTGTGTGACGAAAAAGTGTAGAACATGTGCATTATAAACATAATTGATACATACTTATTAATAATAAATAGTTAATTACTGATAAATTGTCATTTTTTTTTATGTAATATATATTATTCCTGCTAACTGCAGTTTTCTAACCTGTGGAAGGTAAAAATAAAAACAATCAACTTGTGTCAACTGACACTTTCAGTCCTTATAGGCAGTTGAAAATCTCGGTCCTTCTAGTGTTAATGATATTGTAAATATACAGTGCGTTTGAAAAGTCTCTCCACAGTCAACCAACACTTTAAAAAAAGTGTTTGACCACAAGTGTAGATGAGTTGCTCTGTGCCTGCAAAATGGTGGAAAACACTTTCAACACATGCTGTAAAATCAAAAGTTTATGTAATAAAATCACCAAATCATGGTTGAATGAAAACATTGAAAGCAGGTCTAGTTTTTTTAAATTCATCAAATCATATGTACTAACGACTGGTATGAATAAAAAATCTGAATTCAGAGGCTGTGCATCTCCCGAATATTGACCAACAAACCTATCAATCCAAAAATTCATTAAAAATATGTACAAATATCAAGGTTAACGTTTTACACTAATGAACTACTACGATATTGCAAAGAAGCACCTGACAAAAGAACACAGATACAGACGGACACTTATGAGAAAGAGAACAAAGCTATCTAAACAACTGACAAAACAATTACGTGATACAAGACGTAGTAACATCCAGAAACAGATACTGATGTTAGAACTTAAAATAAAGGAGTCAACCATAAGAAAGAATATTGATAATGAACACAAAGCTATTGGCACAATAACAGAAAATAGCAAATTCTTCTTTAGCTATGTGAAACGCAAAGCAGTTATCAAAACGAGCATTGGCCCATTGCTTGCTAAAGATGGACTAACTCTTACATCTAATCCTCAGGAAATGGCAAACATTCTACAATCTCAATATACCTTAAGCTGGAGTACCCCTGTAGTAGCAAAGAAAATAAAAACTACAGCATTTTTTGATAGAGAAGAAAATGACCAAGACAGACCATTATTGGAAGATATACAAATAACCACTAGAGATATACAACAGGTAATAACAGAGCTACCAGGGGGTTCAGCCCCTGCTCCAGATGGAATTGGAGCCAAGATTCTTAAGGAATGCAAAACTACTTTATCTCTGCCTTTGAAAATCCTGTGGAGATCCTCACTAGACACCAGTAGAATACCACCAATCATGAAACAAGCAAATATTACCCTAATCTACAAAGGAGGCAAAAAAAGGGAAGCCAAGAACTATAGACCCATATCCTTGACTTCATATATTATCAAAATATTTGAGAAAGTCCTGAAAAGCCACATTGTCAATTTTATAAAAAATGAACATCTCTCAGAAGACTTTCAACATGGCTTCAGACAAAGGAGATCCTGCCTTACTGAACTTATAGACCATTGTAATACAAGCCTACAATATTTGGGAGAAAACCAATATTGATGTCATCTATCTAGACTTCGCAAAAGCTTTTGACAAGGTTGACCATGGTATATTCCACAAACTAAACGAACTTGATATTTGTGGAAAAATAGGAAAATGGATCCATGCCTTTCTTTCTGATGGAAAACAAACAACAATTGTAAATGGAGCAAGATTATAGAAAGAGAAGTGATTAGTAGAGTGCCACAAGGTACAGTACTGGGACCAATTCTATTCATTATAATGCTAAACAATATAAACTGTAACCTAGGAAGCTCTCTCCTGTCATTCGCGGATGATACCAGAATACTAAGACCAATTACAGAAAAAGAAGACTGTGTAGAGCTACAAACTATATATGCATGGGCAGATGCAAACAATATGGTCTTCAATGAAGGCAAATTTGAACTAATTAAGTATGGACCAAATAAATGCCTGAAAGAACAATTCAACTACACTGGACCCACAGGAAAAGATATTGTACAAACTGATCATGTAAGGGATCTAGGGGTTATATTATCTGAAGATGCAACATTCAACAGGCACATTGACAAAGTACAGTAACCTCATTATGCAAACAACTAATAGGATATATAGTCTAGGGGTGGTCAAAATAAATCAAAAATCGAGTTTCTCCAATTCCACAGTATGCATGTAGTTGGAAATGATCTCAAAAAAAAAAAGTATATGCGACCCCCATTACCCCTTCCATAGCATCCCCCCATTTTACTCTCTCCACATATATAAACCCCAAATGTAACAATCATGCATTATATTAAGTCTTATTAGGTAGATTAGATTAATTTGGATAGATTATTTAGATAGATTGAATAGATTACATAGATTAATTTAGATAGATTAGATTAATTATATAAATTATTGTCATGTTTTTTTGTTTAGTTTCAGATTGTTATTTTCAGACTGTTTATGATTGAATGAGTTATGATTTAATTCTGAATGAGTTATATTAAATTCAGATTGAATGATTCAATTGCTAGAATTTAACAATTAGTTTCTTGTTATTAATGCTACTAGGCCTAAATAAGTGAAATCATGGCGACAAGAAGTAAAACGCACAATTCAACATTTGGTCACCCTGCAGAATTTCCACCTTCAATGACTCCTTCAAAGGCTGACGTATTTAGGCATTATTTATTGGTAAGAAAATGAGAAGAACTGATTTCGAAAGGTTCTAGAACAGCAAAAGAATGTTACAGAAGTGTCACTAAAGATGTGGAAGCCATTTGGGAGAAGTTTTCCTTTCCACATATAGGATTTGAAGGAATAGCTATAAAAGTTGAACGATTGATAGAATCTGCAGCAAAGCTAAATAAAGTATGGTACCATTAAAACAAAGAAACAACAGTTTTCAGCAGAAGGTGGAGACATTCGATGAAATGTTTGATATTTGCACTTATACTTATGATAAAAAAATCAGTCGAATGGATTGCAGATATAATATTAGAGTTCCAATGATTGAGTGGGAGTCTTTTATGAGGCAGAAACAAAGAAAAAACCAACTAGGACCAATCGACAGAGTAACGACTTCCACAAGAAAAAGGACTCATGATAGAGTTAAAGGATTAGAAAGAAGAGCCAAGATAAGCCTAGATATGAATGTTGCCTCAACCAGCAAACTGGACCCTTTACATATTATGGAAGATGAGAGCATGGAAATTGATGATGACAGCGATGATATTAACTTTGTTCTGGATTTTGAGCTGAGAGAAAACCATCAAAACAGAATTATTTATGATAACTTAACAATAACAGCAGATACCATGTAAGTTACAGAGCTACTGCAGCTATAGTAAATGCAGCTTTGAAGGATATTGGAATATTAGATGAAACCAATATGTTGGATAGGAAAAAAGTGGAAAGAGAAAGAATGTGTGTGGGTAAAAAAGAACATAATCAAAGTGAAATTGGAGCACACACAGATTGAGGGCATCAGATTTGATGGTAGAAAAGATCAAACTAAGACAAAGAAGGGAATGGGGTATGAAGAACATTATGTAATAGTCAAAGAACCTGGTGATGTTTACATGGATCATATAGCTCCAGATAATGGAACTGCTTGTTGTATTGCAGATGAAATAATAACTTTTATAGTTGATTCTAATAGCAAAGAATCCCTCAAAGCTTTGCTTGTGATGGCACCCCAGTGAACACTGGCAGGATTGGCAGTGTGTTAAAATTGATTGAATTATCTGGACAGGTTACAATGGCTGATTTGCCTTTTGCATGCAAACAACTGCCCTTCAGGCACGTATTTGAAGCAATTGATGGAAAAATTTCGGGACCAAACACCTTCAAAGGTTCTCTTGGAAATAAACTCAGAGGATTTGACCAAACTGGATATAGTTAATTATACCCCTGTAGAGGGCAACATTAAAGAAGTTTTACCGATATTGTTAAAAGTTTCAGCAGTGACCAAAAATATATGTATGAAATGTGCATTATCATACAATCTGGATGCATCTCACAAGCATTAGCCACCAGATCCCCAGGTGCCCTCCATCATGCAAGATGGCTAACTCGAGCAAACAGGATCCTGCACTTATATGTCTCTACACAGACCCCAGACAAAAACATCCAAGACATAGTAAAAATTATAATGCTGGTTTATGCTCCAGGCTGGTTTTGGATAAAGTCTTATCCAAAGGCAAATGGGTCAATCCCAGAATAGGCACCTGATGTACCTCAATCCCAGATGAAGCACCTGCGTTCAACCTCAATCCCAGAATAGGCACCTTGCAAGGAATTAAATAAAAAAAAAAACCTGATTACAAAATTTATTGTTTATACAAAGTTTATTACAAATGTAATAAAGGCAAAGTTATAAAAGGTTTAAAGTGGTTTAATGAATAAAGAAAAATTTTAGATATTATAAATTCCTGCAATATGAGCCTGAATGTTTCTGAATCCATCTGAAGCAAATCTATCTTGCCACATAAATTGGTATAGATATAGGTTAGGTTAGGTTAGGTTAGAGTTGATTTTTTCAAATATTGATAAAAACAATGAAATTCTCTAAAAACTTTTTTTTTTTTTTTCTCCTCAATCCCAGATTAAGCACCTAAAAATGATTTCAGGTGCCTATTCTGGGATTGATCCAGGCAAATGAGGGAGCATCTAATTTTTGGTATATCATGCTAGAATTGGTTACAAAAACAGACAAATTTATTTTGAATGTACTGAAGTCAGGGAAAAAAGCTACCTGTGTTCCAATGGAAAGGCCAGTGGTGTCAGTAATTTATGATTTTAAATTTCTTAAGGTGAATATTTTGATTTTAGTATGCTTCAATTGATTCTTTAAGTAATATACGGAGAAAGATTTCGGTAATGGTTCAGAATAGGGGTGCCACCTCAATTTTTGTGTTTTTTCCACCAAAACATGCTAAAACCATTGGTTTCCTGTTGTTTAGGATGAATGTGACCATCACCATTACAGTAAATTATTGCTTGAAGTGATTTACCCCCCCCCCCCCCCAATCCCTACTACAATCTGGGGGGACCACCGTGGGAACCGGGGGTTTTGGGTGGGGGAACATAGCACAAGCAATAATTTACTGTAATAGCGATGGTCAGATTTATCCTAAACAGAAAACCAATGGTTTTAGCATGTTTTGGAGGAAAAAACATGTGTCATGAAACATCAAAAACCATGAGAAAAACCTAACCTAACTAACCTAAAAAATATAAAACCCTATACCAATCAATTTGTGATATGTGATCTTTATGGGGACTCTGCCCCCATACCCCCGAGACCTAAATTATACAAATTGGACACACTACATTTAAAGGGAGAACACCATGCGAGCTCTACTAGCATCACTGCACATCCATCACAGACCGAAGCCATTTTCAAACTGAAGTGAATGAACAATACGATAGTATGGTTACCAACTCAAAATTTCCTAAATTCATACCCAAAAATATGTTTTTCGTAATTTTCTAACTTCGTTTTTTTGACTATGCGACGCATGCAATCAACATATTTTAATGAGAAACAACTTTGTCTTTATGGTATTTTTCAAAATTTTGCTTAATTAAATGGTGCCCATATTCTGAACCTTTACCAAGATTTCTCATTTATATATATATATATAACTTACTTTAACTTTTCTTATATCATTATTTACTTTAATCTTTGTCATTTATCAGGTTTTTTAATTCAAAGAATTGGTTTCAATTTCATTTCAATTTAAAAAAAAAAGGGGGGGATATGCAACGGGTAGGGGGGGACACATAGCCATGTATTTACAGTAGCTATGTTGTTTAGGGGCCCAAAGGAAAGTCTGAGCAGTGTGTAGAATAAGAATACAAATTTCGACCCCCCCCCCCCCCCCAACCAATATATACTGAGGACATTCAGAACTAGGGACAGTATGACCATGCTTACCTTGTGGAAATCACTTGTTCTTCCATGCATTAACTACTGCTTTCAATTATTGTTTCCCCACAAACAGAATGAATTGCAAAAAATTGAGGGCCTACAATGAACCTTTCCCTCATATATTAAACAACCTGATGGACAACAGGCAAGTAAAAACAAATTAAACTACTGGGATAGGCTCAGAGACCTTGACCTTTATTCCATAGAGAGGAGGTTTGAGAGATACATCCTAATCTATACCTGGAAAATTCTAGAAGGGCTTTTAGTTGCCCCCAATACCGAACCAATTGTGCCTACCTCGACAAGAACTGGCAGAATGTATGAAAAACCACCTCCCACCAAACAGTCTGAGGAGGATTCAAACCTTTCAATATAATAGTATCTCTAGGCAGGGTTCTTGCCTGTTTAACTCCTTGCCTCAGTACCTTAGAGATATAAATGCAGTCCCAGTAGATACTTTGGCTACAGTTCCATATTGCCCCCGACATTTTTTTATTAAAAAATAGGTGCTTTTCGTTAGTAAAAAACAACCATGGTTTTCTACTTCTGATAAAAATATTAAATATGGAGAAAATATTGGTTTGTAATAAATTTTAAAAAGTGCACTTACTTTTTTATCCTTTACATTAGTCATTATGGCTCCGGCTACCCAGGCAAGATGGGCACATGTTATTACATTATCATTTATATAATTTAGGTCTTGGGGGTACGGGGGTGGAGCCCCCATAAAGATCGTGCATCACAAATTGATCGGTATAGGGTATAGTTTTTTTTTGCGGCCAAACTACTTTATTTTGAATTTTTAATAGACTGCATCAAAATAATTTAGAATCCTAATGTTCACTAAAATCATATTTTGCATGGGGAACAGTATGGAACTGGCCCCGATACTTTTAAAAAACACTTGGACATGTGGTATTATTCTACTATTACACCCATCTAACGTCCAGCAATTATTATATGTTCATTAAGTAGATTTTTTAATTCTAAGACACTTTCCTTCTATAGCATTTCTGTCGCAAATGCTTCGTTTTCGAGATATAAACATTTTTTTGGTGTGTATCTAGTGTGTGTTCGTACGTTCGTTTGTGTGTTCGTACATTCATTTGTGTGTTCATTACATGTCTGCCCAATCACTGCACTCCATTCATTTCGAATTTGAATTACTTTCGTACCAGAATGGAACACTCATTCCACTCATTCAGAAGTACATTAGGCTTGGCTCTGTGATTTATAGTGATTCCTGGGCTACCTACAAGACTAAGTGATTTAGGTTAGGATAGGTTAGGTCAATTTTGAAGGTGAAATTGATGTTTTTCCTATGGTTTTTGATGTGTTTTAAACGAATCTGACCTTCAAAACTGTTGGAAATGACTCGTTTTCGATTGCCAGCTGGGGGGAGGGGGGTTATCTCAGAAACGAGTCATTTCCGACAGTTTTGAAGGTCAGATTGGTTATTATTCGTTTTTTGACCCAGTCACACCCAGCTATAACAGCAATATATATTGAATAACCAATCAAAACTGAATAAGAAAATATATATATATATATATTATCTTGTGCAAATTTGTATAAAATGTGTTTTTCTATTAAAATATATTTCCTATTTTTGGTGTTTTTCAATATATATATATATATATATAGACTATTTGGTGAATATTTCTTATTTTTGGTGATTCTGGCTACTTCTGCGTAATTCAATTTGTCCTGTTTTACAAATAAATCATTTTTAGCAATTTTTCGTCTGTTGAACTCTGTTCAGTTTTTTTTTTTTGTGACTAGAAGTATGACGTGTCAGTTATGCATATTTGATTTTGAAGACATGATCAGCCATATTGCCCTCGATGAAGACAAGAGTTTAGACCTTTTTTTCAATCACAGAATAATTAAGACATCCGTGACCTGCCCTAAATGCAATAGTGCTTGTATTTTAAGAAAAGTCCTGAAGGTCTTTAGGTGCCATAAAAAAATCCTAAAAATAAACGTGCGTATAATTTAGGTCTCGGGGGTACGGGGGCAGAGCCCCCATAAAGATCCTGCATCACAAATTGATCAGTCCTAATGTTTTGCGGACAGTTCAGTACGTGACACCGGTTAGGTCAACTGTATGCCCTTGATGATTGGTTAGGTTAAGTCATGATATTTTCGTTTAAATTCGTTAGTTTAAACGAAAATGACGAGTACAAACTTTTTTGGTTAATTTTGAGGTATTTTGTACGAAACTGCCATCCGTTTCCTGTGCAAATGTGTAGTTATCAAGATGATGATATCTCGAAAACTACGCATTTGCACAGGAAATGGATGGCAGATTCGTGCAGAACACCTCAAAATTGACCAGAAAAGTTTGCTCTCATTATAAAAAGAGACTGGGTCAAAAAATGAATAATTACTGTCATATTCGTTCAAAACACATCAAAAACCATAGGAAAAACATAAATTTCTGTAATTATTCGTTTTAGTGCTTTTCCTCCTTTCTGAACCAAAACACATTTTTCTGGTGTTTTGTAGTATGATTTGTTCAAATCTGAACATCGTTTCTTTGGGAAATGAGCCATTTTTGAGAAATTTTAAAATTGAAAATTTCTCAAAAACGGCTCATTTCCCAAAGAAACGAAGTTCAGATTTGAGCAAATCACACCAAAAAACACCAGAAAAATGTGTTTTGGTTCAGACCTAACCTAACCTAAACCGACCTAACCCCAACCCAACCTAACCCTAACCCAACCTAACCCTAACCCAACCTAACCTAAACCAACCTAACCCGACCTAACCCCAACCTAACCCCAACCTAAACCGACCTAACCCCAACCTAAACCGACCTAACCCCAACCTAAACCGACCTAACCCCAACCTAAACCGACCTAACCCCAACCTAAACCGACCTAACCCCAACCTAAACCGACCTAACCCCAACCTAAACCGACCTAACCCCAACCTAAACCGACCTAACCCAAACCTAAACCGACCTAACCCAAACCTAAACCGACCTAACCCAAACCTAAACCTGACCTAACCCAAACCTGACCTAACCCAAACCTGACCTAACCCAAACCTAAACCTGACCTAACCCAAACCTGACCTAACCCAAACCTAAACCTGACCTAAACCTAACCCAAACCTAAACCTGACCTAACCCAAACCTGACCTAACCCAAACCTAAACCTGACCTAACCCAAACCTGACCTAACCCAAACCTAAACCTGACCTAACCCAAACCTTGACCTAACCCAAACCTGACCTAACCCAAACCTGACCTAACCCAAACCTGACCTAACCCAAACCTGACCTAACCCAAACCTGACCTAACCCAAACCTGACCTAACCCAAACCTGACCTAACCCAAACCTGACCTAACCCAAACCTGACCTAACCCAAACCTGACCTAACCCAAACCTGACCTAACCCAAACCTGACCTAACCCAAACCTGACCTAACCCAAACCCGACCTAACCCAAACCTAAACCTGACCTAACCCAAACCTAAACCTGACCTAACCCAAACCTGACCTAACCCAAACCTGACCTAACCCAAACCTGACCTAACCCAAACCTGACCTAACCCAAACCTGACCTAACCCAAACCTAAACCTGACCTAACCTAAACCTGACCTAACCCAAACCTGACCTAACCCAAACCTAAACCTGACCTAACCCAAACCTAAACCTGACCTAACCCAAACCTAAACCTGACCTAACCCAAACCTAAACCTGACCTGACCCAAACCTAAACCTGACCTAACCCAAACCTAAACCTGACCTAAACCTGACCTAACCCAAACCTAAACCTGACCTAACCCAAACCTAAACCTGACCTAACCCAAACCTAAACCTGACCTAACCCAAACCTAAACCTGACCTAACCCAAACCTAAACCTGACCTAACCCAAACCTAAACCTGACCTAACCCAAACCTAAACCTGACCTAACCCAAACCTAAACTGACCTAACCCAAACCTAAACTGACCTAACCCAAACCTAAACTGACCTAACCCAAACCTAAACTGACCTAACCTAAACTGACCTAACCCAAACCTAAACTGACCTAACCCAAACCTAAACTGACCTAACCCAAACCTAAACTGACCTAACCCAAACCTAAACTGACCTAACCCAAACCGACCTAACCCAAACCTAAACTGACCTAACCCAAACCTAAACTGACCTAACCCAAACCTAAACTGACCTAACCCAAACCTAAACTGACCTAACCAAACCTAAACTGACCTAAACCGACCTAACCCCAACCTAAACCGACCTAACCCCAACCTAAACCGACCTAACCCCAACCTAAACCGACCTAACCCCAACCTAACCCCAACCTAACCCCAACCTAACCCCAACCTAACCCCAACCTAAACCGACCTAACCCCAACCTAAACCGACCTAACCCAAACCTAAACCGACCTAACCCAAACCTAAACCTGACCTAACCCCAACCTAAACCTGACCTAACCCCAACCTAAACCGACCTAACCCCGACCCAACCTAAACTGACCCAACCCAACCTAAACTGACCCAACCCAACCTAAACTGACCCAACCCAACCTAAACTGACCCAACCCGACCTAAACCGACCCGACCCGACCTAACCTGACCCGACCTAACCCACATTTTTTCGCATGTGAACAGTGTCTTCCACGAACTGCTGTGAATGGTTGACTGTCCAGTGAATGTAGCCTAGATTTCCAAGTTGAGAATACGCACGCCACTCGTCGGAATAGATTGTAGTCCCAGGCCTAATATGTTGCTGGATCAGGCGAACAATAACACTAGGTAAAACACAGTGACTCGTAAAGAAAGCTTCAGCACCGGCTTCTTTCTTATAAATATCTTGTATTAATTGATAGTAATCCAAATCACAACCTTCACAAATCATAATGAAAACGAGACTGAGAAAATGAGTATCCATTACGAGAGATTCAAAATGTACGTCTCTGATTGGTTGGATAAGGTCACGTGAAACCAAAACCAGATGTAATTGGTTGTTTTGACCTATGTTTCCTAATTTTGCCACGAGATGTCTCCCCATAAAACTGGAGGGCGATGTTCGTTAAAATTTTAACAGCGTTAAGAGCTAAATACTCAGTCAATGGCCTATAATGGCTGCTTTTTACGTCTAAATTTTTTTTTTTTTCATAAAAAATAATTATTACATTTCCTTGATTTTTATCAGTTTCCCTGAGGTTTCAAGGTGTCCTGAATACGAATGTATATGTTAAATTGTCATAGAATGTCTCCTTCTATCGAAAACGAACAAAGCATTAAAACGAATATTAACCTAAATTTCACCTCGAAAGGGAGACGGGTGTAATACTGTACATTTACCAGACATGTTTTCAGCCAACATACCTGACCAACCCAGAGTGCCAGGGTATTCCTCTGCCAGACCAGCTCCCACAAATTCAATAGTGGACCAAATCGTATGGCAGGAGCAAGAGAAAAGAAGGGTGGCGACTCCGTTGTGGCCCCACCTCAGGAGGCGCTGAGTGGACTTCGTGGGAGCAGCACACCCTTGAGGCAGAAGTGCTTCAAGGTAAATACACCTATGCCTTGACATCTTAAGATTAACCCAGTATACTTTGCCTTAAGTATGTCCTTAATTCTATCTGAACAATTACTGCAAAACCACGAAACATTTGGATTTATATCCCTGTACAAGTGTTCCATAATTTTGCTGCATTTAGCTAATTTTTTCAGTCTGGGGCTCTGGATCTAGCTTGCATTTTGTGATTTTAAGAGCTTCGACTCAAGATTCTTAATTTTTAAGCACCCTCTGTGTTTAATTCCAGAATCCAGACATCAAAGACAGAGTGTATAGGCCCTAATTGATAAACTAACTTAATTCAACCTATTACGAAACTGTTATGAACTTTCCGAATTGCGTCCGAATTCTGGAAATTCGTCGCCTAAGGGCTGTGGTCGATATTCCTAGATCTGGAGTGTGACACTTATCTATATTATTATTAATTACTTTAAATATAACCTATTGGCCAAGACTCCGGACAAGACTTTAATCATTCATACGACGAACACTATGATACATAAAAAAATCCGGAAGTGGATTGTTTATACTTGACTTGACTTGACTTGACGTTTTATTGCTGACTTAGGGTCCTTTTAAATAGTCCCATGATCAGCAAGACTATAAATTAAAGCAATTTCGGTAATTGTTAAATTATTGCAAGATGAAAAATAGAAAACAGGAGTTAGCACAATGCAGCATATAGTATACGAGATAATAACCATATAATTATATGTATATAACGTGTGGTACAAGTAATTTGATAAATTAGGTAATATGGTACAGTATGTGTTGTAGCAACGTTAAATGCGTTTGATATAACCAGAGTCTTTTAGAAATATTAATAGAGTCTTTTGGATGTGATATTGTAGAGGGGGACTGAAGCCACCACCTCCAAGGAGAATTTGTAGTGTCATGTTCTTGACACCTAGTTTAGATAGTTTGTGCTGCATTTTCGTTCTTAGCGAGTGGTATTTCCAACAAGTGAAGAGAATATGAGGAACAGTTTCTGGAACATGGCAAGAAACACAAAATGGGGAGTTTGCTATACCTAGCCTATAAAAATGGTCATTTAGGCCTGTGTGTTGCACCCTCAGGCGTGTCAACACTACTTCAGATCGTCGGCAAGATATTGATGCCCAAGGCCAGGTCTCCAAATCTTTTTTTATAAGACCAAGAGGTGTTAGGGTCCTGTTCCTTTGCCAGGTTTCTCTCCTTTCCTGTTCCAAGACATTTTTGGCATGAAGAAGAAGATCAGATAGAGGAACTGGTCTGACTGTTATGCGGGGAAGTGAATGCCCAAGTTTAGCTAACCGATCCACTTTCTCGTTCGATATGACACCACAATGGGCAGGGGTCCACTGAAAAGACACATGAATACCCCTGCCACACAGTGACCTCACAGCTGACACAATATCTGAAGTTATTTCCGTGTAATTACCATGAGGTAATGAATGAAGGGCTGATAATGAGTCGACACAGAAAACAAATGCACCAGGAAGATGCGCATTTTCAATGAGCCACCTAAGGCCCATCTGGATTGCTACCAATTCTGCCGATAACACTGAGAGTATATCAGATAGGTGCCAAAAGCACTCAACCTGTAAAGATGGAATATAGAATGCGGCAGCAACAGATACTGTACCAGTATTTGTAAGCACTGTTCGAGACCCATCTGTAAAGATCTGGATTGATTGTTCATGTCTAATTTCCAAAGTACTATAAAATGCAGCACGAAGAAGATGGGGTGCGTCCTTCTTAGTAACAGGTAGGACAAGGTCTGTAAAGATTGGTAAATTGCAATTGGTTTCCCAAGGTGGGAAGGGAGGGAGACAGGGGACATAGTTTGGAGAAGGAAGATCAATACCACGCAAAATCAGTGCTGACATAGCTCTGATTATATAGGAGCCCTAGAAACTATATGCCATGGCAGCATGCGATTTTTGGGAAGTCATCTATGACTTCCAGTAAAACAGGATGTTGGGAGTCTGCCCCATAGAATCGATAAAGTGTGGTCAGTAGTAAGAGGGTACGTCTTTCTTCCAGGGTCCAAACATTGAGTTCACAATGCAGAGATATTATTGGTGTAGAGCGTAGAGCTCCAGTAATTATCCTTAAAGCTGAATTCTGCAATACATCAAGTTTTTTAAATGAACTGTAGCAGCAGAACCATACAAAATTGCTCCATATTCTATCTTACTACGAATAAAGGCAGAATAAAATGATAGCAGGATTTGTCGTTGACAACCCCAAGATGATCCAGTGAGTGTTTTTAAAATGTTTAATCTAGAAGAACAGTTTGTAACAAGATGTTCAATATGAGGCTTCCAAGTAAGGTAGGGAGCATCAAAATAAGACCTAGAAATTTCTGAATTCTGACAAAAGGAATGGGGGCAAGGTTGAAAATTAAGTTAGGAAGAGTTCTGATCTTTTTTCTGGTATAAATTTGGAAAGAGGATTTCAGGGGCTAACGCTAAATCCCATTCAGCGAGTCAAGCATTAATTCTATCCAAAGCAGCTTGAATCCCAGAAATAGCTTCGTCGAGGGTACCAGCACTATGAAAAATTGCCAAATCATCTGCAAAAGCAGAGAGTTTAACAGGTTCCAAGGAGGGAAGGTCAGATAACATGATTGAAAATAGCAAGGGACTCAGAATAGATCCCTGTGGTACACCCACTGAGGAGGCCACAGAGGGAGAGAAGCAACCCTGCAGACAGACCTGATATGTTCTATTCTCCAGAAATGCCCGAAGCCACTGCAACAACTTTCCAGTGATACCCAAATTTGCCAACTTGAAAAGCAATTCTTTGTGAGAGACCGAATCAAAGGCACTCTTGAGATCAATGAAGACAACTACACATACTGATTTTGTAACTAATACTTCTTTGATGACATGTTCTAGCCTAAGTAGTTGATCAATGACACTTCTGCCTTTACGGAATCCACTTTGAAAGGGTGAGAGGAGGTGGTGTGATTCCACATAGTAATACAGTCTATTGTAGACCATTTTTTCCATAATTTTACAATGTGTGTTTAAGAGAGAAATGGGCCTATATGATTGTAAGAAGGTTAAATCTTTATTTGCCTTTGGTATTGGCATAATAAGTGCATGCCCCCAGGGAGGTGGGATTATACTGAATTCCCATGAGTGATTAAAAAGTGTTAGCAATTGTAAATGAAACTGAGGGGGAGCATATTTGTAAAATTCATACGGTATATCATCGGAACCAGCAGCCTTATTGTCTGGGAGAGTTATTAAAACAGAAGCAAGTTCATGAAGATGGAAAGGAACATCCAGATCATCCATAGGGGTATTCATACTTGATGAGATAAACTCAGTTTGAGAGGCTGTATTTAAATGTTGAAAGGAACCATGAAACATGGTAGAAAAATAGTTACTAAAAGCGAGGGCCTTGTCCTCGGGGGCTAATGGTTTGTTGTCAATTTGAACGGGGAATTGATGGTATATTCTGACTCCCCTAACAGAGTTAAATCTCCTCCACACTTGTGAGATTGGAGCGTGGCAATTTAGAGAGGAGCAGAAAACTTTCCAGGAGTCACGTTTTGCTTTTTTAATAATTCTTTTAGCCTGTGCAGTTCTTTTCTTACAGTCTATTAAATTGGGGATTGTACAATTCCTGTGGTAGCGTCTCTTTGCTAGGCGGCGTAAAGCTACTGCCCGTGAGCAGGCTTCGTTCCACCAAGGCTTATTTGCTGTCAGTTTGGGTTTCCCTGATGATTTGGTGAACAGAGTAGAGGCAAGATGATTTAAATCATCTGCAATGGATTGGGGAGTAACTGGATTGTCAGATGTTGCATGGGTATCACAAAAGGAGAAGAGCACTTTTGACCAATTTCTCCAATCAAAGTTACGGGGAATCTTCCACTTTGTTCGGAGGGTAATACTGTCAGAAGCAGCTGCAAGGGGGAGAGAAGCTATTACTGGAAGATGGTCACTGCCAATATCGGCCAAGGTCTTGATTTCGATCACACTGAGGAAAGATACAGACCCAATGCACAGGTCCAAGGACGAGGGGGAACCGGAGAATGAATCATAAAAAGTAACTAAATGAGGAGGGCTAAGTAAACATAAAGTGGGAGAATTCAAGATATAGTTAAAGAGGTCCTTCCCAGCCTGATTGGGTGTGCCACAAGACCAAGAAGGATGCTTGCCGTTAAGATCTCCACAGATTATGATCTTTGAGGCTGGGGGGCTTTGGGAGATGTAAAAGTCTAACTCTGAGGGAGACAAAACCTGATAACCATGAGGGTTGTAAATACCAAATACTGTGAGCCAGCTATTGTCAAGATAAGCTTTACAGGCTAGGATCCCAAACTGACCATTTGGATATTCTTGCAATGGGAATGGTAAAAGTGTACAATCATTGCGTAGTAGTAGTAGTACCCCACCACCATGACCATGGGTCCTATCTTTCCTAATAATACAGTATCCTGGAAACCTGGGATTAATGTGAGATTTCAACCAAGATTCACATACAAAACAAAGTGCGGGACGCTGCTTATACAACATTAACTTAAACTCACTAAGGTTACTAAGTAGACTACGAGCATTCCAAAATATTAAAGAAAACCTATTATCCATGTTTGTTTTGGGATGGTGAAGCTGGTTTCAGAGATGAACGAGTATTTTTGATAGAGGTACTAGAAAATGCTTTCATGAAAAGTTTTCGCACTCTTGATGCAGGATGGGGACCTGCAATAGAAGTAGTTTTACAGGTGGCAACAATATCATTTATAAGAGTAGTTAGTGTATCAAGGGGAATAAAGTCCAATATACTGGTTTTTTGTGGAGTAACTTTAGTCTTACTTTCTATTTCCTTGGAAGCCATAGTTTGTGTGGACATGCCATGCTTAATTGGTGCAGGGAGAGTTTCCGTAGGAGCTGAAGTTTGTGTGGACATGTCACACATAATTGGTTTAGGGGGGGTGGAGGTAAACTCTTGTAGTTAATAATTGGTGGGGAGACATTTGCATGAACCTCAACATGATGAGAAGGCCCAGCACCAGAGGTAAGCTCCAACCTAGCCGGTTTGGGACCCCTACTGCCATGGGACAATCCATCATTGGAGGGCACTGATACAGCACTGGGGATAGGGTGAACCTTGGTGTTTCGAGTAACTTTATGGACTAACTTGACAGCTGTACTATAGCTCATCTCATGTTTTTTAACCATTTTTGAAACTAAATTTGCTTCTGTGAATGCTGGGCATTCAGTTGAAGAAGCCATATGAGGGCCATCACAATTGAAGCAACGATGTACAGACTGTACCTGACAAGTATCTGTTCTGTGGGGACCTGCGCATACTGCACAATGATCAGTGGTAGCTCGACAAGATTGAGCTATATGTCCAAAAAGTTGACATTTAAAACATCGAATAGGCCTAGGTACAAATTCTTTAACTCTATATCTTTCATAATAAAGGTACAGATGAGGAGGAATAGGCCCCTCAAACTCCACTTTAACTGGCGGGGACAATGATAAATTTGAGCCCAAAGAATTCCTGTTTTTTGGAGGCTGGAAGCGGGAAACAGATTTTATTTTTATAGTAGGATTACTATATTCAAGCTCAGATAATATCTCTGAGTCCATTAAGGAATTATCTATATTGTATACTATTCCATAATTGCCCTGTTTGCTTGCGGGCAATCGGCAAGACACTTGGAATGTACCAAATGTGGTGATCTTCTGCAGAGAAAGGGTATCATAAGACTGTTGGTCAAGATCAATTGCCAAACAATGGCGAAGAGGATTCGGGCGGAACCCAGTGATCCTAAGTGAACTCAATATAGAATCCCTAAGCTGCCCAACCACCTTAATTTTGCTTTGCAAAAATTCCTCCACTGCCTGATGATGACAAGCATCATCAAACCATAGCACAATAGTCCTAACAACAGTCTCTGAAGAGATCTGGGGAGCAAAATCACTCAGTGAAAGTTTATTGATTTCAGCTAGGCCCATTCGTTGTGGAACTATATTCTTATACGGCCTTCGGAAGGCATCAGCCAATTTACCATTCTGACAAGCTGAAATGGAGCCAACTGGATCTGGTGATAGACCCAGATTCTGATTAACCTTTCCCATTCCTTCCTCAGAAACAGTGTCGAAACCAGAAGTACCAGGAGCAGCTTCTTGGGATGGGCCTATTGTAGTAGACCTGATCTCAGTTTCAGTAAAAAGAGGCGTATATTGCCTTGTTGAACTTGGGCTTGCCTTAGCCCGCTTTTTAGAACTTCTGGTCTTCTGGCTCTGCCAGCCCAAAAATTCAGCTGTGGCATCTGCAACAGCAGTTTCCAATTCACAAGAATCTAAGGGGTCAAAAATACTAATGTCATTACCAACACTAGATCTAGATGAATTTGGACTTCCAGGAGGAGACTTTTTACGTTTGGTTTGCTTAAGCCTATTGTCTCGTTTAGCATTTCTAGAAGCCTTAGGCTGCTGAGAAACAGCTAAAGGAATATCCATTTCAGAGTTTGAGTCGCTTAACTGATCGGGGTCAAGGTTCTCAAGGTTATGGGATGGGCCAGACCTAGGCTGAGCCTGAGTCTCAACTCCAACTCCAAGCCCTGATGCATCTCGTGATGAACGATCGTGTTCAGCCATACGACCCTCCTCAAGACCGAGGTACAGGCGCAGGCTTACCTACGATTAACAAACCAGGTGGCCTAGGGCCCAAGTTAGGTCCCTAGGCCTAATAGTATGTTACCCTACACCAAAATAACCACAAAAAGGTATAATAAGGCCTGGCTAAAAGCCTAGACCTAGCTAGTTAAAAATAAAATTCTTTGAAAGATTCAGAAACGCCAATAATTCCAATTCAAGTATATATATTGTAATCACTTCCGAGTTCTAACTTAGGTTCTAACTCCTGAACTTTTTTGTTTACCAGATATACTGACTTGACTTCGAGTCTTAACTGTATAACTTAACACAACAAAGTAGCCACTCCTGGTTTCAGTAATATATAATTTGAACTTTTTGTTTACAAGCAATTCTAGGTACGTCCGATTACTACAAAGGTTCATCGAAAACCCCTCATTGTTTATACAGTACATTCACCAGCTGATTTGACCTTAGAAAGGTCAGCTGATGAGTAAAGGAAATTTCCTTGTTATCCCTTTAAAATCAAAGCCACCTTCACAACAGACTAGAACATGAAAACTAGGATGATCGAAACTACATAAAATCTTGGTATTATTATAGTATTACACCCGTCTAACGTCCAGCAATTATTATATGTTCATTAAGTAGGTTTTTTAATTCTAAGACACTTTTCTTCTATAGCGTTTCTGTCGCAAATGCTTCGTTTTCGAGATATAAACATTTTTTTGGTGTGTATCTAGTGTGTGTTCGTACGTTCGTTTGTGTGTTCGTTTGTGTTCGTTACATGTCTGCCCAATCACTGCGCTCCATCCATTTCGAATTTGAATTACTTTCGTACCGGAATGGAACACTCATTTCACTCATTCAGAAGTACATTAGGCCTGGCTCTGATTTATAGTGATTCCTGGGCTGCCTACAAGACTATAAGTGATTTAGGTTAGGATAGGTTAGGTTAGGTTAGGATAGGTTAGGTTAGTTCAATTTTGAAGGTGAAATTTGTTTTTCCTATGGTTTTTGATGTTTTAAACGAATCTGACCTTAAAAACCGTCGGAAATGACTCGTTTTCGATTGCCGGCTGGGGGGAGGGGGGTTATCTCAAAAACGAGTCATTTCTGGCGGTTTTGAAGGTCAGATTCGTTCAAAGCACATCAAAAACCATAGGAAAAACATAAATTTCACCTCCAAAGGGAGACGGGTGTAATCAGGGGCGGATTAACATTTTCTGGGCCTTAGGCTTAGTATATATGATCGGGCCCTTTTATTCATATACTATAAAAATTTAATTTTCATTAAGAGAGTAATGCATAATAGCGCACAAAACAAGTGTGAACGTGGTTGAACGTGTTTACAGCGCTGTGACTTGTGGCTAGGCTACAAATATCATAATCACACTCATCATTCATCACTTGCTTGCTGACCGTCGAAGCGTGTGGTTGTTGCTAAGTGCTCTTGTTTCTCGTCTCTTCTTGCTACGTTGCTCGCTGTAAGTATTCATGCTGCAGGACAGGGTTGCCAACTGGTATTTTTTTATTTTTTTTTTTGACAATTCTTATGTAATTTTTCGAGATTATATCATAAGCTATAGATACATGAATATTTCAAGTGCATACATAAGAATTAGTATGGTGAATCAGTGTTGTATATTGAAACTTGAAAGTGCTGTGCTATATAACAAACTCAAGATTTATCTCCAATGATAGTTGAGTGTATGGTGAATGTGTATTCTTAAAACTTATTAATGATACTGAAGGGTGATTTTTACTGATTTATATGTTTACATTATCATTTACAGAGTTATTTTTTGTATTTCAGAACTGAACAAATAATGGCCTATCATCACAAATCAGGAGCTCAAAAGGCAAAGGAAAGAGAACAAAGGAAACAACGGGAGGAAGCTGTATTGAGATGTACTCCAACAATAACTTCGATGTTTTCAACTCTTTCAAGAGATGCCACCACCAGTAAGGACGAACACTCTGTACCATCTACCGCCGAAGAAAGCTCAACTGAGATAGAAACAAGTACCAAGAAAGACACCAATAACAAAAACAAGAGTGAAGATGTGACACAATTTGTGGAAAAAGAGAAAAGTCCCATCAGTGAATTGGACTTGTATCCCAGTGATCTTGCGCTTTGGCCAGAAACAATTTCCCAGTCAATGCAGGATTACTGGGTACAGAAATCTAGCTTTGAGTGTCAAAACAAGAACAGTGATACATCTATATCTGAACAAGTTGATGGGCGACAGAAGAGACGTTTCATAAAATCCCTGTTCACTCGGATTCATTCAGTCAATGGTGAGAAAATAGAGAGAACATGGCTTTGTTACTCACCCAGCTCTGGACGAGTGTTCTGCTTCATTTGTAAGCTATTTTCTCATCGAGAGAACCGGGACCGGAACCCATTTATTCATGGTGGCTATAATGATTGGAAAAATGCGAACGCACGTATAGAACGACATGAGAACAGTCCTGAGCATCGCAGTGCTGCTATCAACTTGACTATGCGTTCAAAGTTAACTGGAAGAATTGACAGTTTGGTGGTAAAACAACAGAATGCAGAACGTGCGTATGCAAGATCTGTCCTGGAAAGAGTTGTCGCAACTATCAAATTTTTAGCTGAACGTGGATTACCATTTCGTGGACATGATGAGGTTCTAAACTCGCCTTCAAATGGCAATTTTCTGGGGACATTAGAACTACTGGCTCAGTTGACCCGTTTCTAGCCAATCACTTAGAAACGCATGGTGGAAAGGGCAGAGGTTCTGTCTCGTATATATCATCTACTACATGTGATGAGTTGATTGAACTTATAGGACAGAAACTATTCAAAGAAATCATCACTGAAATAAAAGAAGCTAAATATTTTTCAATATCTTTAGATTCCACTCCAGATATTGCTAATTTTGACAAACTGACACTGACTTTTCGATATGTTCACAAGGACGGACCAGTGGAACGTTTTACAAAGTTCCTTAATATGCATGGTCATACTGCTAAGGATATTGTCGAAAGTTTTTTCTCTTTCATGGAAGAGAATCATTTGAACATTTCAAACTGTCGAGGTCAATCTTATGACAACGCAAGTAATATGAGTGGAAGGTATAATGGTGTGCAGGCATTGATACGCAAGGAAAATGCTTTAGCCGACTATGTACCATGCTGTGCACACTCATTGAATCTGGTTGGACAATCTGCTGTTGACTGTGTGCCACATGTCTGTCACTTCTTTGACTTCATACAAAACTTTTATACATTTTTCAGTGCCTCTACACATCGATGGAGATTGCTTCTGAGGGAATTAGGTGAACAACTGCCTGTACTCAAATGTCTGTCGGACACACGGTGGTCTGCACATGCTTCCAGTGTAAATGCTTTGGATCAAGGCTACTCTGAGATTCATAAGTGTTTGGAGAAAATGGCTGAGGATCCATATGAAAAAGTCGATGCGCGCTGTGAAGCAAAAGCTCTTGCTGAAAAAATGGAAAATTTGGAGACAGGTATTCTACTGAGTGTCTGGACAACGCTCCTAAAACGCTTCCACCGAACAAGCGTAAGTTTGCAAAGTTGAACACTGGATCTGAATACAGCAGTAAAACTTCTTCATTCACTGAAAGAATTTGTTGCATCACAGAGAGAAATGTTTGACGAATTTGAAAAGAATGGCATTCTGAAGACTGCCACATCAACTTACAAGGAAGAAGTAACCAGAAAACGTAAGCGCAGTGCGAAAATGAAGTTTTATGATGGACCAGCACAGGAGACTGACCTGTCAGGCTCAGCACGTGAATCATTCCGTATCAATGTTTTTCTACCTGTCATTGATCAGCTGTGTAGTACCTTGAGTAAACGGATGGATGCTTACTCAGAACTGAACACAAAGTATGGATTCTTGACAAATCTTTTGCAATTGAAGGATGAAGATTTGCAAAAGGCTGCACATCATCTGATTTCTTGCTATCCTAAGGATCTTGAACCCAGCCTTGGCGATGAATTGGTTCAGTTCAAAGAGTATATGAAACCTAATGTAAATGCAGTTGGTACTGACACTGAATGTAGTTTTTGAACTTCAAATGTTTAAGCAAATTGTGTCAAACAACCTCTCTTCAGTTTTTCCCAATGTATATATTTCCCTTCGAATGTACCTATGCCTGATGGTATCCAACTGCAGTGGAGAGAGATCTTTTTTCCTGCTCTAAAACGAATCAAGAACTACCTAAGGTCAACAATGAAAGACGAAAGGTTGAACTACTTGTCATTGATGCACATCGAGTGGGAGCATTTGCATAAAATTGACTGTCAGGATATTATTAATGAATTCGCAGGCAAAAAATGTCGCAAATTACAATTTTAAATATTTCTATTATTATATATGTATTTCAATTTTTATGTATCTCATTTTCCGAAATAAATACTTTTGTTTGATTGTTTTTTTTTACTTATACACATATTTTTGGCGGGCCCCTAAGACATCCGGGCCTTAGGCTTCAGCCTGTGCAGCCTATAGGGCTATCCGCCACTGGGTGTAATACTATAAATTTACAAAAATCTTTGACTATATCCTAATGACTCTCTACAGATATCCTCTTTTTTTTATAATATTTTAAAATCCATTTACCTTTAGAGTTATGGTTATACAGGGTGTCCCATAAGTCCGGCATCATAGGAGAAATTCATATTTTTCTATTTCTATAAACCACAATTATGCTCGGGATGCCAATTTCCCGTCCACCATTCTGTTTAATGACGACGCTGCTTTTTATGGAAATGGTGAGGTAAATCGACAGAACACCCGCTACTGGTCTCACAACAACCCTCACTGGTATACCTCTTCAAAGGAACAAGGTGCATCTCGGGTGATGGTATGGTTGTTATTTTATTTATTTGTCGGGTTCGAAATCCCAGCTGAGCCGTGAACGGCCAAATTCTAAAGGGCAAGTTCTACCTAAAGCCCAAGTTAAGCTAAATTAAAACTTACGGATTTGAGATCCTATTAGGTCCTACCTCAGGGTAACCTCAGGGTTGCTGACTCGATGCGGGCCTACCTTAGACCTTAAATTACATGAACTTAAAAGGTAAACAAACGGGTACTATTTGTGGTCTTCTTTCTGAACCTTGCAACAACACGCAACCTGGACTATTGCACGATGCAACAATCATGTATCTAAACAACCAAACTGAATTGCAAGAGAGCTCTCTATCAAACCACACCTTTACGTACGACCTTCCACAAACGAGTAGAAAGGACGCGCAGCATCCCAAAATGATGCCAACAATGTGACCAAACAACGATGCCACAAGAGCTCAAAAATGCTAGTTCTAATTAATTTAATTTTCACTAACCTTACAATTATGAGATGGATATATATACACCTTAACTTAATATATTTACAAGCAATGCTGCATCAATCAGCTTAGTCATCGTATCGCCTTGGGACAACAATGGTTCTTCCTCTTCTAGATTTTCTAACACTCCCCACCGAAGAGGCATTGTTGTCATTACCTTCTGCAAGGTTAGCCAAGCCTTCTTCATGAGGCTGTAACTCAAATGTTTCATCTTGACTCTCTGTGTTTTTGCTGATTTCTAAAGCATAGAGTTTTTGTATAGGTCTCTTTAACTTTCCTCCTGAAGTCTTTACCAGTGCAGACCTAACTAAATTGTCTTTGCCAACAAACAACTCTTCAATTATGCCAAGCTTCCAGCATTGCCTTGGTCTTTCATCCCCAATCATTACCACTTCTCCCACCTTGATACAATTTGCATTGGAGCCCTTTACCTTGCCTGATGGGTAATAATTGAGTTCTGGCAAGTATTCCATCTGCCACCTCTCCCATAACTGATCTTGTAGCTCTTCAAGGTACCTGAACCGTCTGGTTAACTCTCCTTGAGTGCTCTGGATGGGCTGCAAGTCTTCTGGCACACTGGGGTTTGATGTTAATCGTTTACCACAAAGAAAATGATTTGGTGTCAATGGCTCTGCATCCTGCCTACTGTTGTAAACAAAAGTGATAGGCCTACTGTTCACCATTGCTTCTACTTCACATAAAACAGTAGAGAATTCTTCTTTGCTCAAATGAGCATTAGCTAAAAGTTTCTTTAATGGACACTTTACACTTCTCATAGCCTTTCCCAAAATCCTCCCACCATGGTGCTCTCTCAACAATAAACTCCCACTGTACCCCTTGGTGTGAAAAGTAGGATTGGAATCCTTCCTCTTTTAGAAAGGACCAAATTTCTTGGAGTTCCTTTGCAGCCTTTTTGAAGGTTTTTGCATTATCCGATATGATTTTATTTGGGAAACCCCTTCACAAACCGTTTAAAGGCCATAAAAATACATCACTACTTAAGTTGCTTACCAACTCCAAATGGATGCTCTGGTGGTAGCACAGGTGAAAAGACATATATAACCTTTGTTAGACTCCCCTCGCTCATACACATAGACTGGCCTGCAAAGTCTACTCCCACTACATCAAATGGGGCAGTATAGACACACCGTTCTCTTGGAAGTGGAGCCACCTTTTCATAATAAGGCTTTGCACTCCAACGCTTGCAAACCACACATTTATGCAAGACCTTTTTCACTACTTGTCTAATTTTGAGAATCCAAAATTGTTGTCTAATCTCTATTATCACTTCTCTAACTCCAGCATGTAACAGCTTATGATGAGTATCCAGGATCAAAAGGTCCACAAAGTGCCCCCCAGAAGGTAGCAAAATTGGATGTCTTTTCTCCTCTGGAAGCCCAGAAAACTGTAGTCTACCTCCTACTCTCAATAAATCCTGATCCAAAAACACATCCAAACCCTTGAGCGCAGAATGTGTTGGTAGAACCTGTAATGGATGGCTGGTGAGCAATTCCCGCTCTTCACCAAATTTTTCCTTCTGCGCATATACCACCAGTATTTCCTGGCTTGCCGAATCTCATTACTGTTCAGAATTCCTTCCCTTCTTGTTTCTCCCTTAATGTTGTTGGTAAATCTATATATCCATGCTGTCACTCTTAACAATCTTTTCAGACTGCTAATGTCCTCAAGCCTCAATATGGGGTCCTGCTGCATAACTTGACAACTGTTCACAGCGCATTTTCTCACCTCACTCACCCATGCTTCTTCAGCCTGGCATTCTCCTACAATAGGCTGATTAGAAGGCCAGTTTTCACTTCCAAGTTTTAGCCACTCTGGCCATTCCACCACAAAACTTGATTGTGAAAGATCTTTCACCGAAATTCCTCGTGTTGGTAAATCAGCGGGGTTTTGGATGCCTGGACAATGCTTCCATTGCTTGGGATCTGTGTGCGCTTGAATTTCCTCCACCCTATTGGCAACAAATGGTTTCCATTTCCTTGCCTGACTTCTTAACCAGTGCCAAACTATAGTGGAGTCTGTCCAATAATAGCTTGGAATTTCATAGAGGGCCAAAGACTTTCGCACTGTAATTGCAAGCCGACTAGCAATAACGGCACCCATCAATTCCAACCTTGGAACAGAAAGCCTTTTCAAAGGTGCTACTCTACTCTTTGCAGCAACCAACCTGCAACTTACTTCCTCTTGCAATGCGCCTCTTATATAAATACAAGTCGCATAGGCTTCCTCACTTGCATCACAAAAGATGTGCAGCTCCAAATTGTCTGGACTATTGTTCAACTCTCCAAAGTACCATCTTGGGATTTCAATGTCTCCAAGATGTGCCAATTCTTTGAACCAATATTTCCACCTTACCACCATATGATCAGGTAACTCTTGGTCCCAACCAAGTCCAATTTCCCAGAGGCTCTGAAACCAAATTTTTGACTTTATCACAAATGGAGCCAGGAATCCAAGAGGATCAAAGACCTTCGAAGCCAAACTAAGAGCTGTACGTTTTGTCCACCTTGTCTCATTCTCAGCCAGCTCTACTAAAGATTTCCCATTGAAGGTAAACAAATCATCATCTTGCTGCCAAACAATGCCTAGCACCTTTGTCTATTGCCCACAACTCCTTAATACCAGAATCCTCAATACTTTCTGCTGCATCAGGTACTACAGAGGAATGACTCATAAACTCTTGTAATTGCGAATGATTGGTCTGCCATTTTCTGAGCTCCATGCCAGCTCCCTCATTATAGCTCTAGCCTCCATGAATATCTGTTTAGCCATTTCTGTATTATCCACGGAACACAGCAAATCATCACATAAAAATTTTTCTTATGTGTTCAATAGTGTTAGGATAGACTTCAGAATATTTCTTAAAATGGTACTGCATAGTAGCTGCCAACAGAAATGGGACTAGAGCTGAGGCCAAACAACACTGACTTCATTCTATATGCTTGAACCTTAGGTTCATTTCCAACAAGCTTCGTACCACCCCAAGATACCTTACTGAATCTCTGTCCTCTGGTTTTAACTTTATCGCAAAAAGGCTTGCTTCACATCTGCAGTCAATGCTACTCTACCAAACCTGAATCTCAGTAACAAGGAAAATAAATCTGCATTTAAATTTGGCCCAGCATCCAAACAGTCATTCAAGGACACACCACCTTTGTCCTTGGCTGAGCCATCAAAAACTACCCTCAGTTTGGTGGTAGTTTTGTCTCGCCGTACCACTGCATGGTGTGGCAGATAATGTGCCTCCTGGCTCACCAGCTCACCTTGCACCCTTTCAGCATAGCCCTCCCTTACATAACTTAGGATGGCCTCATCGTATTCAATTAACAACTCCTCATTTTTTCTTAGCCTGTACAATGAAGTCTCCAACCTCCGATTAGCTAGCTGAAGGTTTGAACCGGGTTTGCAAGAATCCTTCCATGGTAGGCCAACTTCATAGCAACCATCTCTAAACCCAATCCCTTTTTCAAAGTGCTCTAAAACATCATTGTTCACTGTACTTGCCTGGTTGTCCTTTATACCAATAGATTCAAGTTCCCAAAACGCTTTCAAATGCCTTTCCAGACCATGGCTGTTCTCCTCAATCTTAACAAAGAGAGCCTTAACTTCCATTTCATTGCAATAACTACCATGTAGCATCCAGCCTAGCTTACTTTCAATAGCTACTGGGCCTTGAGATGTACGGACAATATTACCAGTGATGAAGTCCCAATAATAGTCAGCTCCAATCAAAAGACTAATATCTTCTGTTCCCTCAAACTTATTATTGCCCAAATTAATTCCTTTAACTTGCAATTCTTGGACACATGCCATATCTAAACAAGTAGTGACTGGAGCACAAAGTTCCTCAATCTCTACAGCTTGGACCTTGATAGTGGGATTCTTTTGCGGTAACAACCCTTTAACCAGAACTTCTACCTTCTTAAATTTGGTTCGGTTTTGAACGGAACCCCCAAACCCAGAAATTCTTAAATTTTCCCTCTTAAGTTCTTTAAACTTCAATTTTCTGGAAATTCTGGTCTTAATAAAACTACACTGGCTACCACTATCAAACAACACTCTTACAGTAGCTTCTCCCTCATTCCCAATTAATAAGGCTGCAGTTGTTTGCAATAATCCCCCTTTACTTTTACTCCCTTGCATAGCAGTGGCATGTGCCACTGATGTCTCTACTTCTGGGGTAGGCCTACTAAGAGTGTTTTCACACAATAATGGCTGATGCCTACCATGACATTTTTTGCACAAAATTTTAAACTTACAAAACCTTGCTCTATGACCTTTCAAAAAACATTTAAAACATGCTGTGGACTTAGTTACCCTGTCCTTTCTCTCCTCAAAGGGTAAGGCCTCAGCCACCTCACATTTATATGACTTGTGGTTGCCTTCGCAAAATATACATTCCTTGATTCCCTTTAATTTATTCTCAGAGGAGGCATGTAGAGCTGACACTGTACCTGGCTATTCCTTTTTGTGGAAACTTTGGTGCTGTGCCTGCCTTTGTCCTCTTGTTTACCATCCCACTGTGCAAACTCAACTCCCTCTCGTCTTGCTAATTCTGTGCCTAAAAGACTTAACATCTGCTGAAGGGGATGTACACATGTTCTGCAGAGTGTCCCCTACTTAATTCAAGCAAAATTGAGCTAGGCAATTTAGACTCCAGTGTAGGAACCAACATTATACCATACTTTTCCATTCCTACACCCAAGTTGTCCAGGGACCTAGTTCTAATTTCAAATTCATCATATAACTGCCGTAACTCCTTGACACTATTAGGATTATTAACAGGAGGTATAGTTAAAAGTGCACGGAGGTGGCTTTTAATTAAGATCTCTGGCTTACCAAACCGTTTCTTTAATATATCCCAAGCCACATTATAATTAGCCTCTGTTAATGCTAATCCGGCTATAGTCTTTGCTGCCTCCCCTTCCAAGTGGGACCGCAAATAATTAAACTTCTCCACGGCACTTAACACTTGACTAGAATGAACTGCTGATTGAAAACTGTCTGCCCATCCTTGCCATTCCTGAATACTCCCAGAAAATGTTTTGAGTACAAGCCTCGGTAATTGAACTACAGATCTGTTAACCTTAACTTCACAAGCATCATTTGTTGAGTGTTGTGTTTCATTATTAGACCTGGTCTCTAACTGTACTGAGCTGCTAAACTCTTTTGCTCGGAGGCCTACGTTAATCATATCATCAATAATCTCTTCAAAGTAAATTATGTTATTTTCTATTTCATCCTCTTCTATAAGAGCCTCAATTTTAACATTTACCTCACTTAGAGCAACCTTTTTAGTTTCTAATATGGCAAGCTTCGCAGTCACTAAGCGTAAATCCTCTTGCTCTATGGCAGAATCTATAGTGGCAATGACCTTTGTAATTAGACCTTTGTAGGCACTTCTCCTTTTTATAAATTTGTTCAATTCAGATGCACTCATCTTCAATGTAAACAACCCTTGGGCTCAATACCAAATGAGCTGAATTGGCAGAAATACTTAACCAAACTGATCAAACGCAAATTTTACTTTCAAATAAACTGAATTGCTGAGTGGGGTACTAACCAAACACCAGTATGGAATACCAAATTTTCCACCCCAGGACCTTAATTCAATAATGACCCAAAATTAACCAAACCGGAAAAAAAGTAGGCCAAAAAACGACAGACGACTGGCCAAGTTTCGCAATTGGGCGACCAAACTTTACCCTGGGACCTTAATTCAATAATAACCCAAAATTAACCAAACCGGAAAAAAAGTAGGCCAAAAAACGACAGACGACTGGCCAAGTTTCGCAATTGGGCGACCAAACTTTTTACCCTGGGACCTTAACTCAATAATACTCAACCCGTCTAGGCCTAACTTGGGATACAATTTGCACAATCAGAACTTTGCCGAAAAATGGTCACTGACTCAGTCTTGGGGTAGAAATCCGGTTCTGAAGGACCATGTTATTTTATTTATTTGTCGGGTTCGAAATCCCAGCTGAGCCGTGAACGGCCAAATTCTAAAGGGCAAGTTCTACCTAAAGCCCAAGTTAAGCTAAATTAAAACTTACGGATTTGAGATCCTATTAGGTCCTACCTCAGGGTAACCTCAGGGTTGCTGACTCGATGCGGGCCTAACTTAGATCTTAAATTACATGAACTTAAAAAGTAAACAAAAGGGTACTATTTGTGGTCTTCTTTCTGAACCTTGCAACAACAACGCAACCTGGACTATTGCACGATGCAACAATCATGTATCTAAACAACCAAACTGAATTGCAAGAGAGCTCTCTATCAAACCACACCTTTACGTACGACCTTCCACAAACAAGTAGAAAAGACGCGCAGCGTCTCAAAATGATGCCAACAGTGTGACCAAACAATGATGCCACAAGAGCTCAAAAATGCTAGCTCTAAATTAATTTAATTTTTCACTAACCTTACAATTATGAGATGGATATATATACACACCTTAACTTAATATATATACAAGCAATGCTGCATCAATCAGCTTAGTCATCGTATCGCCTTGGGACAACAATGGTTCTTCCTCTTCTAGATTTTCTAACATATATATAGGTTAGGTTAGGTTAGGTTAGGTTAGAGTTGATTTTTTCAAATATTGATAAAAACAATGAAATTATATCTCTAAAAACTGTTTATATTTTTTTCTCCTCAATCCCAGATTAAGCACCTGTGTTTTGCCTCAATCCCAGATTAAGCACCTAAAAATGATTTCAGGTGCCTATTCTGGGATTGATCCAAACATAGTTCCGATGACGTATAATAACCTTATAGTAAAAACAGAGAAGTTTTGAGGCGAGCAACAAAGCACCAGTAGGTGCATAGTAGTCTCGCATAGTTATACTGGTAAGTTACTAGTAAGTATATCAGTTGTGCGCAATGTTCCAAAGAGACAAAGGAGTGGTATGGAAAGCTGATACGTGTGGGTTGTTGGGAGGTAACGAAAATGGTCCACTGAATAGGTAGGTAGGTAGTTAATCGAACAATTATTAAACTCCTTTTATGTCAATGACTAGGTGAACGAAACCAATCGGTTGCTGATCCGAGTTAATCTTCACACTAATATTTACATACTGTGTGATAAAGCGCACTGAGTAGTATTGAAACAATGATACTACCAATCAACCAACCAACAAGAAAAAAGCTGGAGAAAAGAGTGAAAAGAGAACATGGAGTAACAGCGGCATGGCGACCGGGCGGCTTGAAACGGAAGAAAGAAATCCAGCTCTTTAAAGTGCGCTCACCTAAATTAAACAAATAGAAGGAAGACTCCCAAACAACCTAGGCCTGGCTGAGGAAACCAGGACTTATCTAATAACACTCGGTAAGTGAACCACTGTATTTCTTAGCCCCAGTTCAGTGATAACAGTTTAAACTAAGTCCACTTAGATTAGGCCTACAGTGTGGTCTAAGACCTAACATTAATTTATAGCTTAACAAGGCTACGGTAAATTACCCTAAACTAATTTTGTAAGGAATCCTAGTAACCTACTGTGAACCTCAATTTACTTTACCCGCTCTGGACCATTTCCGGAATCTCTAGGCTTAACCTACTGTGCAGTTAGACTGGAGATGTTAGGGGTGGGTTAACTGGAGATCAATTCATACAGAGCATTTTTCACAGGTGGTATGTAGTTTTTTGTGACAAGAGTGGAGAAAATAAATAGCAGACTGTGAACCACATGCCACTTTATTTGTGTAGAAATTTAAGCTGAACTTTAAGAAAATATTTAATTTTTGCATCTATTCACTTTATACAATTAGCGTTGACTAAATAAAGCGTGATAAACATACAGTGATTGTGATTGATGAGCTTATATTAGAAATGAATAAATACAATTGTGAATTCCGATCATTGTATGTACCTCATACTACCACCAGAGTGTTTTCAGTAATGTATGTGAACAATGTTGTTTGCTGTTTCCACTTCACATGTCCAGATGGCCTTCTTATGAAAGCTGTTTGTATATTTTTAACAATTGTTACTCGAAACGAGATGATGAGTTTGTGTGTAATCAAATAAATTATTTGTTCCCATTTGTGGCTAAAAAAATTCTGTGTACGGGGCTCCAATAAACCATAGACCCCCGCCCATGGCCTAAACCATTGGAGGTACAGTAAAACCAAACATACCTTACAAAAGAGAATTTAATCCTGCATTTAATGAGAAGCAATTAAAACTTGGTGTTCCCGCCATTGGCTTCCAAGACAGCCTGAATTCGCTTTGGGTAGCTTGCCAAAAGTGACGTGAATAGATCTTGATCGTTACGCAAATTTGCTAAAACAGTTTCAATGTGTTGCGTCATTGTATCCTTCGAAAATCAATTTGCTGCAGGTTCTTGAAACAAGAGACATTCAACCTTGTCCTTTATAACTGATCCAATGTGTTCACAGACGTTCAGGTCAGGAGAATTTCCTGGCCATTCTTCATTTCCAAAGAAATCGATCTCATGGTTCCGCAACAACTGTTGAGTAGCTAATGCCTTAAAGCAGGGGGCCTTGTCGTGCAGAAGTGTGACCTGAGCGACATCCATAACATTGTTTGGGTTTCTTAGAAAAGGAATGACATGCTGGGATAGAATAATATCATGAAAATACTGTCCATCCCAACTCTGACCATTTGGCTTCAGCACCCACATGAGCTTCTTTGCAGTGAACAAAACAAACACACCAACACAGTCTGGACTTTTTAATAATTCGCGATAATGTTCATTGTCATCGATTTCATCTGGTGTTATGGCCCACACTCGATCATTTTGGTAGTTAGGCCGACGTGTTACGTAAACAAAAAATTCGTCGGAGACAGCTAAATGCATGAAATCATCCACATCCCAATCTTCAAGATAATGGGCAAACCACATTCTGTCATCGATGTTAAGTTGAGTTTTTCTTGGCTTTGGAAGTTCATGCCAAGGCTTTAAACCTTGCCTATGACGGTACAGTCGAATGATCTCACCACTAACGATCTTTCCTCTCAACACTTCGATCTTTCTAGAAAGTTTAGCACAGCTGTTTTTCCGCTTACGCGTACCGCTTTCAATGATGTCCTTTGTTTCCTGAGAGAGTGGCAAATTTGGGCGCCCAGATTTGGTTGTATCCATTTCACATTCATCCAAAGTTTTATTTCAATTTCTTTTGACGAAGTCCTCACTTCTTTGTAACTTTTTGGCAACCCATGAACGTGTTATAAAGGTGGCTCCAGCATCACGAGCTTCCCGAAATATTATTGCTCGTACGCGATCTATCACGCGTTGCCTCTCCGAATCACCAATTAACTGAGAAGCCATTATATTATCACTTTATCAGCTAGAGTAATTTTAATACCTGCAATAAATAAAGAATTTTATATATTTTTATAATCACTAAAAACTATTTCGATATAAGTAAATATGTAAGCTGCAAATGGGGGGCTAAGGTTTTTTGGAACCCCTTATATTCAAGGGCGGATTTAGTGGGGGGGGGGGGAAGGAGTCGGCGACGTCCGACCCCCACCCCTCAATTTTTGCAAGTGGCCTATTGGTATATGCCTCTCTGAAAACAAATTTTGATTTTGTAAATAGATCATGGTTATTTTATTTTATTCAAATTCTATTTTGAGTCTTTATCCATATACATTGTACTTCCAAATTTGTAGTTGTAATGGTTTTCATATGTGCGCTTAGTACTGGTTCAGCCATATCACTATTCTCATCTTCATCTTATTCTGATAGCAGTCCCGTAGCCAGGGGGGGGGGGGTCTGGAGGTCGAACGACCCCCTCCCCACCATTGACAGGAAAGGTCCACTTTTGTAACCGTAGTTATAACTTATGATGTGATATTATAATGTACTGTATAACATCATTTAGTAAATAAACACTTGCATTTTTTTTGCATTTTCTTTTGAAACTTTACAAACTTCTCTAAACTACTCTAAATCCCCTCCGCAGTGACTAGGTCGTTGCACCAAAAGGTCCGCCTTTCTACAATTTCGACTCCCCCCCCCCCCCCAACTGAACTGGATAGTTCTTTTAATTGGCAAGACATTTGTAAGTGTTTGAAAAAATTTCTGTGATAACTGTTGTACCCAAATTAGATTTTTATTTTGTATCATATTTGAAAATATGAGACTGATCAAATAAAACAATGCAATTGATTTTACACTTGCTCATTGGTGGTCTGTTTTAAGAAAAAAATTAGGACTGTGCCCTTTTTATTTTAGGGTGTGCCCTTTGTTTCTTTGCCCCACACCCCCTTTTACTGAAATGACGCGATCCGCCCTTGATATTGTAACATTAATGGACGAGAATTTATATTTTTTATGTAACTTGTAAATGTGTATTTAATAATGTATTCTTTTAAAATATAATTGTAAAATTGTGGGACTAATACAGTAATTCATTTATATAACCTGTGCTGTATGTTTGAATTTATTAATGTACTTTTTTAAAATGTATTTCTACACAATTTAATAAATTAAATTTTAACTCTGTGTTGTTATTTTAACACCTTGAATGATTCACAAAATTTCCGATTTATGTACTTTATATAACTCGAAATACAATTTCAATATCTACCAATTATCATAAATAGTGTTTTTTTGGGTGTTCAATTTTTTATAAATATAGAGTTTGTTTTTTAATGAAAATTTTTAAATTTCAAAATCGGTGAGATGAATCGCCTCATAAAAAATAGCTCGGATAATGCTGTTGGTTGTGTGTATTCGATCGGACCAAAAAACTTTAGATATCAGAGTAAAACAGTATAAATATGCGTGTAGAATAGCAAATAATTCTAATGCATTGTTTAACCATATGTATAGACTATAGACTATAGATATAATCATAGTTAGGGCCACCGAGAGCTGCGTCGGGCCCCGGGGAAGGATTGGTATATGGGCCCCCCTGTTTACTCAGTATTTTATTTTGAATGTTTTTTTGTGTACATAACAAACAAACTGGTTATATGTCCAAGTCACTGTTCAAAACATACAGTATGAATAAACAATTCAGATTAACTAGTGATTAACTAGAATGTTAGCTTGTTGTGTATATGTTGAGATATTATTTTGGCTGCGACAGATAGCCGCGTATGAGGTGTAAATGCCGCTGTTAGAGTGGGTAATGCTGTTTATAGTCTTGTAGAGCCTGGATGTATCTGTGGAGTGGTTTAGTGTGGCTATGAATTCTCTAAATGTTTGTTTGTTTTTCTTTAAGTTTGTTGTTTATTTCTGTGTTGAGCTGTTGTATCTGCTGTTTTAAGGCTTCTGTGTATGGTGTTTGTGTGTTATGTTTGAGGTTGTTACGTTGCCTTATAAAGTGGGCTATTTCTCTAATGTAATTTGGGCTGTATTTCCTAATGTTGCCTTTGGGTATGTATTTGTTTGCATTATTGATGATCTGATTAAATGTCTTGAGTGTTGTATTGATGTTTATGATGGGTGTGCTGTTTAATGTGGTGAATTGTTCGTCAGTCTGTATTTTGAACTATTCCCAATCAGCTTTCTTGGAAGTTCTGTAAGTGTGCCTGAGGCTGTTGGGGCAGAGTGTAGAACGTGTTGTAATGGTGATGGGCAGGTGATCTGATGACAGTTGTTTTTCTGCTCTCCACTCCAGTATGTATGTGTTGCTAGTGAGGGAGAACAGAACGTTATGTCTGGGGAGGGGTTTGAATATCCTGCTTGATGTGGTATGTGTGTATGTTCTTCTGTGTTGTTAAGAATGAAGAGGCTTTTTAGTTGTGTGGCTATGTTGGCGCCTCTGGTGTTGTTTTGGTTGTGCAGGTACCAACTAGCATCTTTATTACAATTATTTATTATCATATTCTTCTGTCTAATTATGTTGTAATCCCATGAAATATTTTTTTATTGAATTTTAGAACATCGAATGACTAAACTTTGAAACATCGTAATTGATATAAAATACTTAAATGTTTTCTTTCTTTTCAGATATTCCTAAGATGCCAAAATTGAAGACAAGAGGTCAGTCGTCATGCCACTTGAGCCTGTTAGTCGGTACAGGCAAGGAGCTTCCCATATCAGAACTACCAACAGTGCGAGACATGCTGAGACTAGGGTTACTCCTTCGTGAACAAAATACAAAGGATAGAAGGAACTACACAGAGAAAGAGCTCATAAGGGACATGATTCCCCCTCTTCTGCATCAGTGGAAAAAAGCTAATGTGTTATTCAAACCACCTGTACTTAATCAGTATAGAACTATTGAGCTAAACTTAACAAAGCTGTGGCACAAAGCAGTTGAGACATCACTTGGTAAAGGAAAACTAGCAAAGAAAAATAAATTTCTGCACACACTTGATACTCTTCTTGAAATTTTTAACTGCCAGTGTCCCATAAAGTTGTGTTCTGAAGCCAATTGTTCTCCCTCATGCAGAAGAGAACCTCACCCTCACATTGATTGTCGCTGTCCTCGTGAGAAGAAAATCCCTGTTTTGGAACTGGCTTTCATAAAGGCGCAGAGAACAAAGGCAGGAGGCCAAGGAAGTATGCAGATTGGTTCGGCAGATTATTCAGAAACCAAAAAACAGATTGTTATTGCTAAGAAAAACGAGAAAATCCGAGAGAGGGAAGAAAGGAAGAAAAAGAAGAGTGAAGAAGCCACCCAAAGAGATGAAGAGCTCTATCAAGAGGTTTCTCACTTCTTTGAAAGCTCTTCAGATGAACAGAAAGAAGCAACATCAGATGATAGCTCCAAAATGCCATTTGAACCTTCGCCGAAGAGAGTGAAATACAACACTAAAGACATCTCAAACATTGCCCTTGCCAGTATTCGCCACCATACGGGGCTACAAGAGACTGCAGAGATTGCCACTGCCGCTTGGATAGATGCAGGCCTCATCAGCCGAGAGGATACATCCTTAGTGATAGATCATAATAAGATAAGAAGAGCACAAGAAAAAATAATGAAGGAAATATCTAATCAGCATGAAAAAGATTTGAAGGAGGAAGGTCTCTCTTGCCTTTTGTTTGATGGAAGAAGAGATGACACAAAAGTTCTCCTAGAAGTAGAGGGAATGGACAGAAAGTTTCCCGGTCTCATCAAAGAAAAATACTACTCTGTGTGTTCCGAACCTGGTGGCCGCTATTTGTTTCACTTTGTTCCTGAAGCAGAAGTAGAAGGCAAGAAACATGCAGAGGCAATTGCTGATCAAATAATATGTTGGCTTCAAGAAAGAAGACTTGATAGTTCACTGCAGGCCGGTGGTGGAGACTCAACTGCGGTGAACACTGGATGGCAGGGCGGTGTTATGACGCATTTAGAGAAAAAACTTGGAAGAAGGCTTGTTTGGATTGTATGTGATTTGCACACAGGGGAACTACCTCTTCGTCGTCTCATCCAGGAACTTGATGGTCCTACAAAGAGCAACAACAAGTGGTCAGGCCCCCTTGGCAACATGCTAGATGAAGCAACGGAATTAGAAATAAATACAAAATTTCCAAAGGTCGAAGTAGGCCCTCCCCTTCCAGTGTTGTCTGAAGAAGTTATCAAAGACCTCAGCACGGATCAATCTTACGCTTATCGTATTGTTCAAGCAATCAGATCAGGAGAGTTACCTCAAAATCTGGCTCTCTTGGAGATTGGACCCGTAAGTCACAGTCGTTGGTTAACTACAGCGATTCGTTTCTGCAGGATTTGGGTTTCCAAACATGCACTGAAGGGCAAAATGCTACAGAATTTGATGTTGATTGTTGAATTTATTATTGGGTTTTATCTTCCTCACTGGTTCAATGTAAAACTTAATCCAATGTGGATGGAGGGGCCCAACCACATCTTGTTTCAATTACAGCTACTGAGAACCCAAAGGAAAGTAGTGGTGGACATCGTGTTACCTGTGGTGAGAAGGTCCGTTTGGTATGCTAGGCCAGAGGCAGTTTTGCAAGCAATACTCTGCAGCCAATGTACCAAAGAGCGAACTGAGGCTGTGGAAATCATTCTAAAGCTTAGAGGAACATCACTAGATTATGACCAGCTGGGAGACTGCTCTGTTCAGACAAGAAAGGTACCTCCGATAAACGTCAATGCCACGAAATTGTCAGAATTAGTTAACTTGAGTTCGGAAGTTTTGGAGCCACCACTGACAACATGTATAACAAACAAAGATTTAACACAACTTAAAGAGGCCCCAATGCAAGTGCCAAAGTGGCCTTCTCACACTCAGAGTGTGGAGAGATGTGTGAAAATGGTCACAGAAGCAGCTAGTCAAATTTACAGTCACGAGAGGCGAGAAGGCTACATCAAAGCGCAAGTAGCAAGCCGAATGCTGATGTCAAGGAACCGCAGCAAAAAGGACATGACTGCATTGGTTACTTTCAAATAAAGACTCTGAATAATATCTTATTGCCACTTTAAATGTTGATAGGATGTTTGCGCACATTTGTTATTTTGTTACGAATTTACGGAAAAATGGAATTTTTGAATTAAAATTGATGTAGGTAGGAGTTATTTTTTATTGTTTTTGAAGCAAGGATATTATTTTGTATGCCAAATGATTACAATAAATTGCTACCAAATCACATGATTTTCAATTTAGTCATTTCACCCCAAAAATTGACACACCCTAATATATATACATTTCATAATTGTAAGGTTAGTGAAAAATTCACTTAATTTAGAGCTAGCATTTTTGGGCTCTTGTGGCATCACTGTTTGGGTACTCTTGTGGCATCATTTTTTGGGGGCGCTGCACGTCCTTCCTACTCGTTTGTTGAATGCGGCACTTACAGAGCTTGGTCTTATAGAGAGCTCTCTTGCAATTCCGTTTGGTTGTTTAGATACAGATTGTTGCATCTTGCAATGGTGCAGGTTGTGTTGTTGTTGCAAGGTTTAGAAAGAAGACCATAAATAGTGCCCCTTTTGTTTTTTATCTTAATTTTATTCAACTGAGGCCTAAGGTAGGCCTACATCGAGTCAGCAACCCTGAGGTAGGACCTAATAGGACCTCCAAGTCCTAAGTTTTTAGTCTAGCTTAACTTGGGCTGTAGGTTGAACTGGCCCTTCAGAGCTTGGCCGTTCACGGCTCAGCTGGGATTCTGAACCCAATAAAAAAAAATATATATAACAGCATCAGTGTAGCTAATGCTTTTACGCACGTAAGTGATGAGTCCACCCCCGTGATCCCCAGTACAATCTTGACGGATCGCCGTGAAGTCAGGGATGGTGGGTGTTTTGTGTGTGCGTTTTAGTTTTGTTTCTTGTATAAGTGGTATGTGAATGTTTTGTTTGTGTACGATTTCCCTAAGCTGCATGATTTTGTTTGTGAGGCCATCTACGTTGTACTGTAATATGTTAATATTATGCTTCTGTATTGGTCTCATGGTCCTATTGTGTCTGTCTTTGTGTATGGTGACATGTGTAAGTCACATGTCAAAAAATAGTTTTATGTAAAACTCGATAATTATCGAGTTATACAGGGTGTTTCAAAAGTCCGGAATCATAAGAAATAGTACATATTTCCTATGATTCGGGACTTTTGAAACGCCCTGTACATGAAACTATAATTAAACATGTTAAAAAAATTGAGTACATCACTGTACTGAGCATGGTGAAATCAGCAAAAAAAATTAATTCTAACTAAAGAAACAAAGCCTTTGTTGACAAGTGTAATCTTATCTTATTATCTATATTATAATATAATAAGAGAGCTGTCCGTCTGTCTGTCCGTCTGTCCGTCACACTTTCAGAAATTGTGAGAAAAATTGTGAGAAAAAAATTCAGAAATTGTATTACGGGCGGAAATGTGAAGCTCAAGATTTTCATGACTGTGTTCTTTCTGTAGTTTAGCAATGGGGGAAGGGTGGGGGTGGGGGTAATTGGGGATGGGTGGGGTAATGGGAAGGGGTGGGGGTAATGGGGGAGGGGGTTAACCCCCAAGTTGCATGAATGGGGGTGAGGAGGTTTTGGGAGATACCAGATTCAGAAATGTTGACACAATGTGAAGCTCAAAATTTTCACGGCTGCGTTCTTTTTTTGTAGTTTAGCCTGTCTAACCGTCAGCGAAGCGGCGGGAACTGTACTAGTAATAATAATAATAATAATAATAGATAATTTCGGTGAAGAGAGACCAACGCACGAAACAACATAAGGTTCATAAGGTTCAATTAATCGTATAGTATCTATTATATCCTGCCAATAAAAATTATTATTATCATTGTCGATATCTATATATATATATATATATATATATATATATATATATATATATATATATATAGGGTGGCGCAAAAGTCGTGCATTATAGGAATTTTCAGTATATATATATATATATATATTATATACTGTATAATATATGCGCCTCAGTGGTGTAGTGGTTAGCGTCGCTGACTATGAATCCATCGGCTCTGGGGTCGAGACTCGGTGACGGCAGGCAGCGCGCAGCAAAATCCAGCTGTTCATCTTTCTACACAATAAAAAAAAATTTGGTTGGTAGATAAATGGATACCCTGGTTAGCCTAGTGGTTAAGACGTTGGTGGGACGTGGTTCGAATGCCACGTTAAACTGTAGGTCTAAGGTGGACTTGACCTTCGTCAGAATGAACAATTTGGGCGGAAGCAAAACCAAGGTGTGTGTGTGTGTGTGTATATATATATATACACACACACTACAGGTATGGATGAACAAATTACAAAAGAAAATTTTAATTTTTAAAAAATAATGTTCTGATTAGTGAGGTTGATTGAAACTTCTTATTACGGAGGATGGACGCAGTTTTTGGGGAATATCTATTAATATTAGTCTGTTTCTTTGGTTCTTTACAATCGCCTCGATAAGCTGAGTCATTTGCAATCATTCAGAATATGTGGCGCGTAACAAAAATTCGCAGACGGCTCCTCTTGAAATTGTTTCAATTGTTATATTTTGCGCTGAACGTCGCCATGACTTCGCTGAAAATGGAAGTAAAAGTTACACAATGGCTGGATGTAAACGCCCTCACTGAGAAAGGGAAAAGACATTCTTTAAATTGTAAAAAGAAAAGAAGTATATTTACTTAAAAAAAAAAATTAAAACAAAATGTCTGGGGGTGCAAATATAATTGCAGAAACTGCGTATATCTTTCCCTACCTATACCACATTCGTAATTAACTATGAAAAAACTGTAAATGGGAAAAAGTAAAGTTTTCATATGAAAAAGGTGAAGTGAGGGACATAAAAAAGTATCAATAAAAAGTCCACTTAATTAAACGAAAACGATATTTAAATGATTTTGAATAATTTCTAAAAATTATACACGCACGAATGAGTCCGAATTCCCGTAGACAAATGTCATGACTCATGACTGTGTACGTATATAAAGTGTACAGTATATGTAATTTATGTAAGTAATTATTGCCACGAAGGGTAAAGTTCATTGAATCATATGTGGTAGTTCTTAAGAGGTAGTACTTAAATTTGATATCCTTAGTGAAAGAGAATGTACAGTATTTGTATTCTCTCCCATACTCGGGTGTTCAAGGAATAATGGTGCAAAAAAATTGGTAATTTTTCTTATTATTCAAAGTGTATACAATGTATACACGGAGCATTGTTGCTTTCAGTGGTGATGAACCACTTATGGAATGAAAGAAAAATGAATTGATTCTAGTTGCGTGGCATAACACATTAAACATTAACTTTTGATGAATCTCGTTCGTGTTGATGCGTTTCAGCGCTGGATTAAGCTTCCACGATCACCGACTTAACCCCTTTGGATTCTTATCTATAGGGTTATGTTAAAACACTCGCGCATTATGACAAACCCACGTACGTAGCAGCACTCCGTTAAAGAATCAGAGGTTACTGGATCCATTCCATAAGAACATCTTGTTAATGTCCTAATGAAGTTCGAGCATCGAATACATTCTGTAGCGACGAATGACGGTCATCAGGCGAAAGTGTTGTAATTTTGAACGGTTTGAAAATGTAATGAACCATACGAGTATACAGCAAGGGTGTTCAACCTAACCTAACTCACTAACCTCACGCAGCACATCATGGATGGCATTAACTCCAGACGACCAGCTCAACGTACACTATTAGCAACAATAGACGTTAGTAAAGCATTTAATGCTATTCCACGTTTCCCTCTCATAACCAAAATACTCGACACAAACATGCACAATAACACCAAAAGGTGGCTGAACAACTATCTTTCAGGAAGATACTCACATGTCACATTTAATGGCAAGTCATCCAAAAACAGGCTTTTTCCGAATGGGGTCCCTCAAGGCTCTGTTCTCTCATCAACACTGTTCAACTTATACAGGGTGGCGCAAAAGTCACGACCGGTTTTTAAAAATTCATAATTTTTTTGTTTATTAATGTCTTTTTTCTTTTCTCTAGATATATAAAGGACCCCTTGCAAATTAATCATGGAAAAATACACAACTCAGCAGCGAACCAAAATCATAGAGCTTTACTTCGAGCATCATCAATCGATAAAGTTAACCCAAAGAGCCTATTCCCGTCATTTCAAAGTGCGGACACCGCCTTCGTAGAGGATGGTCCGTCGCTTGGCCGCGCGTTTTCAGATGCAGGGCTCAGTTAGAGATCTTCCACGAGCCGGGAGACCACGTTCAGCCCGACATGGTGCTAATCGTGTATGCGTGCAGAGGAGTGTAGAGGAGAATCCAGAAACATCAACCCGAAGGCGTTCTGCTCAGCTTGGAATATCTCGCAGGTCTCTTCAAAGGATTTTAAAAAACGAATTACACCTGTTTGCGTACAAAGTCCAACTAGTGCAAGAACTAAAGCCAACAGATCGTCCAAAACGCCTTGCCTATGCAGTCCGCTTCCAAGAAATGGCCAGACGGAATGACTTTACTCACAATCTGATGATGAGTGATGAAACTCATTTTCAACTTAATGGCTTTGTAAACAAGCAAAACTGCAGGATATGGGGTACTGAGAACCCTGAAACACTTCACCAACGTCAATTACATCCAGTTAAGTAAACAGTATGGTGCGGTGTTACATCCGAAAAGGTCATTGGCCCGTACTTCTTTGAAAGTGAGCCCGGAGTCGCCGCGACCATAACTGGCGACAGATATCGGGCCATGATTGAAAATTACTTACGACCAGCTGTTGCAGACAAACCAGATATGTGGTTCCAACAAGATGGGGCCACTGCCCACACCGCCAGGCTAACTATGGGCCTTTTAAGAGAACTCTTTGGTGAACGTTTGATATCCAGAAATTCTGCATTTGAATGGCCACCATGATCACCAGATCTAACAGCTCCCGACTATTTCTTTTGGGGCTATTTGAAGGATAAGGTCTATGTTAACAAACCACGTACTATCCAGGAGCTAAAGAATAATATCCGGGCAGAAATAAGGGGACTAGGACCAGATATCCTGCGAAATGTTATGAAGAACGCTGTTGAAAGAGCACGAATTTGTGAAGGTGAAAATGGAGGTCATTTGAAAGAAACAATTTTCCATACATAGCTTAAAAAAAACTCCTATTTCCAATGTGTCATTCTCTAAAAGGAAAGTTAAAATAAATCATTAACAAAAAAATTATTGATTTTGCAGATGACATCACTCTAACATCAACCCACAACAACATCGACACCGCTACAAATAACCTACAAACATACATAAATAGTATACAAGACTGGCTCACACACAATAGGCTCAAAGTAGCGCCCACAAAATCAACCATCACCTTGCTTACAAGCAACATAAAAGAACACCAGATAACTCCACAGCTTACACTAAACAACACCAACATTCCACACACTCACAGGACCAAAATACTTGGGGTCACATACAACACATCATTATCTCTTGCAAACCACATTCAGGACATTAAAAACAAATGTACGTCAAGACTTAACACGCTTAGGGTACTAACAGGCACAAACTTTGGACACCAGCACGAAACAACATCACTCATATACAAACAATATATTCGCTCAGTTATGGACTATGCTAGCCCATGCTGGGCACCCATTATCTCAAACACACACATAAACACCTTACAGACAATACAAAACAACGCACTTCGTATCATTACAGGATGCACTCAAACAACACCAATAGAACACCTGCACACAGAAACAAAAATACTGAAAGTTAGGGAACATTTAGACATGAAGGGAACACAATTCATTGCAGCAGCGACAACTAACCCACAACACCCTTGCCACTACATGTACAATCATGCACCAACACCTCGCACCATTAAGGTAACACCAGAGAGACATTATAACCAAATACTCCATTCCATACCACGCCCCACAGACATCACACAGTACATAAAACACACACACACACCTAACCCACAAAGCACTGACACGACTCGATCCGAATGCGGTCCTAGTTGCAAAGCCGCCACCCATTGACAGGTCAGAGATGAGCCTGAGCAGATCGGATCGAGTTAACTTAGCACGATTCCGACGTGGACATCACCCCAACTTACAGACATATAAACACAGACTAGACAACTCCACAGACGACACCTGCCACCTGTGCCAGGACACACCACAAACAATTGAACACATTATGACAGACTGTACCGCTCTAGCACAACATAGAACACAACACAACATCACTAGTGCGCTGAACCTCTGGTCCACTCCGGAGAGGGCGATCGGTTACCTGCGTGCCGCCGGCTTGCTCGATCAGGGTGGGCTGATCGGCTAACCAACAACAACAACAACAACAACCTCTTTTCATGAAGAGCCATATTTCAATTAATGATCCACACCTAGGGCCAGTGTGCAAAATTTATATAAAATTTTATTTAAAAATAAAATTTTATTGAAATAAAATATGACATTAGATGATGAATTTTCAGTATCTGCCAGCCGGGCCTGATACAAATCTTTTGTGGGCCGGACTCTGGTCCGCGGCCCGTATGTTGGACAAGCCTGACATACAATATACAGAATAAATATTAATTAATAAGAAAAATATGATAATTATCTTTGGAACATTATTAATTTTGGACAATAAATAATTTGAATTTTAACGTTCACTTATCTATGAAAATTGAAATAATTTTTATGAAAGTGTTAAATGAATATTAGTATAATTATTATAAATTATAAATAACAGCGAAAACATGAACTCCAATTTTCACGTTAAGCGCATTCTGGCGATAAATCTCCACGCATCTATTTTTTAACCTTCACGCAGTCAAAGGAAACTGCAAATTCACTTAATCACGTTCCCTAAAAAAGAAGGATATAAAAGGAGATTCTTTGTATAGATCTTTATTTCGTTGTTGAGAGTGTTGTGTGATGGGGTATAATGTACATGGATAAATGGTCCACTAATATAATATTTAATAATAATTACAAACTAAAAGTGACTTTGAAACATCATTGATATTATATATTCTTGAGTACCTTTATATTCTTTGTTTATTCTCTATCTCTCTGACTGAGATGTTAAACGCGGTAAAAACTATATAGTTCCCGTTAATCCATAAAATCTTAGAGTTTCATATTTGATTGGTTTGAATACGACGAATTCAAGCAGGTTAATCGAATATACTATCCTTATTTGCGGTTTAACTCATAACTATCTCTACCTAATCTAATTTAACCTGACCTTCATTTCTAAAGACAATTACTATTTAAAAGTTTCGTGGACGATAACATTTTTAAAAATTTTCTAGACGTACATTTCGAAAAAAAAAATCCTTTTTTTGTCGTGTCGTTTGAGGAGTAATACTCGTTATCAATCAGGCTGTTGTCACATATACCCATCTCTCACATTTAATTTGTCACTATGTAATTATTGTTGGATATGTTGTAAGAACAGTTAGGGACATAGCGTTTCATTTAGGAGAAAGTAAATATACTTCCTCGCGATAAAGAAGACAAATATTTTAAATTTCACTCGTATTCCTTTTACAAATAAAAACTAAATTTTAAAATCTTTAAAGATTAAAAAAATGCCTTCGGTGCCGATGTTAGGGAAATCTTTGTTCCTGGCGTGCTGCGGATCACTCCTTTACTTTGGAGACAGCGATCATGATGGGAACGGAACAGAAGCGTACAGTGCAATAGAAGGTGACGTGTCCAGAAGTCAAGTCAAAGATGAATTCGAATCCCCCTCATGGATTGCGCCTCCCAAGGAAAGAAAACCACCATTTGTAAACGGAAGCAGCCGGGCCAGCCCGGCTGAAATCGATATAAAAATTAAAATTCCTCCGACTTTAGGTCCGGACGCTAAAAATCGAATGAATTCTAAAACAATTATGATGAATAAAACTTTCCTGAAAGGGAGTCATATTCTTCAAATTAATATCTTCAACAATGGAGCCCCGAATTCATCGCCAACCATTATCAAAAGTCAGGTACCACTTTTATTTTTTCATTTTCAATGAAAATAAGAATCCTTTTCCCTATTTTTAGGGAAACACCAAGTGTTCCCAGGTTTCAAATATGTAGGATAGCTTTGGTTAGCACTCAATTTATCCACACTCTACGAATCTATAGTAAATACTTGAACTTCTTCACCTCAAAATATGTCACTGCCGTCAGTGTTAGTAGTTTTCAATACATCAGTAGTTAAAATTTCCCGTTATTTGGAGTGCACTTTTCACTGCTGAGTCCCGTATATATTCGATACGGGACGCTGTCCGAACACAAAATACGCGACACCTGGCAAACCTACAAATACCACTAGCGAAATGATATTAGATTAAGGTAGATATAGTATTAAAGGCGTGGAACTTATACATACCTACATACATATATATATAAGCGCCTCGATGGTGTAGTGGTTAGCGTCGCTGACTACGAATCCATCGGCCCCGGGTTCGAGACCTGGTGACGGCAGCCGGCGCGCAGCAAAACCCAGCTGTTCATCCTTCCACACAATAAAGAAAGTGGTTGGTAGATAAATGGGGACCCTGGGTGGCCTAGTGGTTAAGACGCTGGGCTGCTGGTGGGGCGTGGTTCGGATTCCACGTTAAACTGTAGGTCTAAGGTGGAGTGAAAAGCTTGACCTTCGTCAGAATGAACAATTCGGGCGGAAGCTAACCAAAGGTATATTAAAAATGAGTGAAGTAAATAAACAAACTAATATTAATGGGAGCTGAAACATTTCAGAAATATTATTAATTATTTTTAATTATTAATTTATCAAAACATTAAATAAATGAAGATCCTAAAATTAAAAATTAGATTAAAATTATCGATGTACTTAATTAATGAAAACAAAATATTAACATTAAAATATGTCGAAAACACCGTTCAACAGCTTAATTTAAAACCAGACTGGTTGCAATAATTTAGAAAACCTTCCTGTCAAAAATAATATAATCAAGAAACTGACACAACGATCAGGCCAGTTAATTGGACCCCCCCCCATTGCGCTAACTCTTATTAACCTCAGCGCTGTACCAATTTCTTCCCCTCTTCACGGGTTATGAACTAACCAACTAACCAGAGTGCTTATTGGTCTTTACAGCAAAGACAGTTCATCCCATATATATATATATATATTATATATTATATATATATATATATAATATATAATATATATATATATATATATATATATATATATATATATATATTGTACAGTGCTCGAATTGAGGTGGGGTGAGGGTAGATGACATCCCTCTTGTTAACTCAAAATCAAACCCTTCTTATCTAAATAAAATATGCTTTAACAACAACCTAATTCGGTGAAGCACAGAAAGTAAAATAAAATATCTCAGTATTACTTTTTTTGGTTTATTGAAAGGCTAATATATTTATAGGTTTTTATGTGATTTAAATGATTTAAAATAAATATTCTATGATCATATAATGTGTTGTGATTAAGGGAAGGGAATCGACTTTATCATGGTATTTCAAAATATAAGTTCCAAGTCAAGTGTCATAATTTACTTTCATGAAAAAATATGGAAATCACTCAAAAAAACAAAAACAAAAACGTTTAACTAAACTGATGATTTTGCTGCATATCTTTCCCTTGAAAAGTCACCAGCCACAATGTAGCATTATGCAGTTACATTTTTTAAAATTTTCACGAGACCACTCTATATATATATATATATATTATATATATATATATATATATATATAATATATAATGTTATTTTATGTAGGGAGCGTTAAGTGAAGAAAAGAATACATTCCAGAAGAACTCAGAAGGAGGGTCTCGTGTCTTGTTATCAGCAGGTAAAAATCCTTCAAGCAATCTGAGTGTATCTCTTCCTTCCTTCGTTTCTGTGTCGATGAACGCAGCCGAGGAACCCCTTCAATGGTGGAACACGCGTATCTTCTACCATATCTGTCCTCAGTCCTTCAAAGATACAACTGGTTCAGGGACAGGAGACCTTCGAGGAATTACCACCAAATTGGATTACTTGAAGGAATTAGGAATTGGAGCGGTTTGGATTAGTCCGTTGTACGTGTCCCCACTTGTGGACTTTGGTTACGATGTTGCAGATTTTATGGATGTCGACCCGGTGTTCGGTTCTCTGAGAGACTTCGATATTATGGTGAAGGAACTACATGAGAGAGGTACACATCAAAACATTTGAATCTATCATTCCAAATAGATGGACTAGCGCGCGCGCGCGGTGTGTGTGTGTGTGTGTGTGTGTGTGTGTGTGTAGGCAACTGGACATAAGCGAGATAGTGTGATAATTCAGAGATGTAGTGGGGTATTTTTTGTGAGGTAACTCACTCGGTACCTCGGAACATTAAAAGATTTATATAAAAATCAAGAAACATCTTTACTGTCAGTAAAAAGGTTAGTCCTGATTAGGTTAGGTTACGCTAGGTTAGGTTAGGTTAAATTAGCGAGTACTGCATTATTTAATGATTTAACAGAAAACGCCCTTCGAGCCCTCAAATGCATCCGAAACACTTCTCGCGTCCTTCTCGATTCGATGACACTCAGGTTAGGTTAGGTTAAATTAGATTTGTTTAATTAGTATTTTTAGATACCTATGGAGATGCTCACATGTGTGTGTGTGTGTTGAGTTCACTATTAATTTTATTACATAAAAAAGTTAGTTTAGAGCACTACATGTATGATGAATACTGCGAATATATGACAAGAATGAAGACCGTGAATTTAATTACTAAACAAACACTACATCCGAAGCCTTCATTCTCTCCAGATCTGAAACTTCTTTTGGATTTCATTCCCAATCACAGCAGCGATAAACACGAATGGTTCCAAAAAAGCCTGAAGAAAATTGATCCCTACACCCATTACTATGTTTGGGAAAAAACAAAAAGTTTCACCGAAACGGGGGTCCCTATTCCCCCTAACAATTGGGTAAGGAAATGCATGAACTCCTGATTTGAATTCGATACTTCTGTCAAAAGAAACTGCTGATTACGTATTGAACAGCATTTAAATAAAGATGAAATAACTGATTCTCATGAGAGAGAGAGAGAGAGAGAGAGAGAGAGAGAGAGAGAGAGAGAGAGAGAGAGAGAGAGAGAACGAACTACTGTAGATGATTACCATTTTCCAGCTAAGTTTTCATGGCGGTTCAGCTTGGGAGTGGTCATCTGAGAGGGGAGAATTTTACCTGCATCATTTTTTGAAAGAAGAACCTGATTTGAACGTGAGAAATTCTCTCGTCATGAAGGAATTGGACGTAAGCAATACTGATTAATTATTATTGCATTACATTTATTCGCTCTTAAGAGTAAAAATTGTTTTTCTTAACATTGTTAGTTGTAGTATTTTCATTTAGGATGAAACCACAGCCTAATCATCCAGTCTTATCATAAAGGTTCATTTCATTCATAAACATTCATACAAAAATTGAGACTCGTAGCGCCGTCCAACTCAAGTTTCACAAATTACAAATTTCATTCAACAGTGTTAATTAATTAAGAAGTGGGCGTGGTGCACGCGCTTTTGGAATGTCTAATAATTTCAGATTAAGACCAGAATTTGTAACATGTTACGCGTTTAACGGCTGTATTAACATACAGATTAGAGGAAACAAGAACAAAATATAACTTTTCATTACTTTCCAAAAGATAAAAAGTTGTGAAGAGTATTGTAATTGTAACTTGTAAGCGTAAGTTGTAGACTATCGTATATTCATTTTAGTATGACAGCTCATGAATGAGATGAAGAAACTTGATGAAACTTCATGAATGAGATGAGGTGATCTGTTATATTATATTAACCTATGAAATGACATCTGAAAGTGCTTTTCACCTTTACAGAAGTCTCCGCATCTCTCACTAACGTGTATTCAGATCATAATGAGTTAAAGCTTATGAACTGGCCATTCAGGGACTTTGTTTTATATTTCCTTTCACAGGCTGACGAATCAGGGGCATGAAAACATTTTTACATTTTAAATCCAATACTATTTCGTTAGAATGTAGTCTGTATACACTGCTACTACTCTCTGATCATATTATTATTATTATTATTCCATGCAAGGATATACTGAAGTTCTGGTTGGATCACGGAGTAGATGGTTTGCGAGTGGATGCCCTAAAATTTTTATTTGAAGTCAAAGCCATCCATTCAGACGAACCAGTGGCCATCAGTTCGAACGCATTAGACTCCAACGAGTATCATTACTTGAATCATACATACTCCGTGAACAGACCGGAAACTGTTGAAGCTGTTAAACGATGGAGGAAAATTTTGGATGGTTACAAAGACAGGTAATGAAGGCCCGTTTTTGTATATTCGTTATATAACTTGGAGAGGCTTAGGTGTTCAGGAGTTCAGCTCATATATTTTCCCAGAACGATGATGATAGAAGTTTACGACGACGGTATCGAGGAAATTATGAAGTACTACGGGTCTCCATCGGACCCTCTTTCTCATTTTCCCCTCAACTTTCACATTATTACGGAATTTTTCAACAGAAGTGACATTACAGGACATAAACTGAAGGAAGTTATCGAGTACTGGATTAACAGTACGCCATTTCAAAGTAATTGGCCTAACTGGGTGGTAAGATATTAAAAATGTCACATTTTTTAAACACTTTTCAATACTTTTTACATATTTTTGTATAGAAAATATATAAGAATAGATTTATTACTTTTTATTTCATCTTTTATAATAAATTCTGATGCGTCTTCTACTAACATTTATTTTCACGCGAAGCAGCAGAAAATTGACTGGAAATAATTTATTACTTTGAGTAAAACCTGACTCGTGTTCTTTCTTGGCTTGTCAAATAAGAGCTTTATAACAAAACTTAAAATATTCGTAAAAAGAGAACTCTGATGTTTAGAAATATTTTGGAAATTTATGTCACGTATTTTCCGAAAAGATTATTTAATATAATGCAACACAATCTTTTCAAAGTTGGTGTGTAAAATTTACAGATAAAGTTTTTTCTATTGAAAGCTTGGCAGTGAGAGTCACGGAAGGGTAGCGAGTCGACTCGGCAAAGATTTGGTGGATGCTTTTAATATGCTTGCGCTGCTTCTTCCAGGCACTCCAACTACTTATTATGGCGAAGAAATTGGCAAGTTTAATTCAGTTCGCATTTCAGAAAGGAAAAGTGATGCTATTTTCTTTTACACATGGTTTAATAACAATAAGTTGCGATATAGTTCGTTGATTGTTTCAAAAGGAGGCAATTTTGCTATAAGATTCTATTTTCAGGTCTTTCATCAAATTGATATAACTGAACTGTGTTTAATTATTGTGAAAAATTTCATTTAAATTATAATTTTAACTCAACTTCGATCTTTACGACCAATATTCTTAGATAAAAAGGTTTCTCTATTTTGCCGTGATTTGAATCCACTCGAGTGATTGTCGCAAATGAATTAATTTGTTACAGGAATGGAAGACACATTCGTTACCCATAAAGAGGCGAAAGACCCATCTGGGCTTAACTACGGATCAGAGAAGTACAAAGATTTTGGACGATACTCCCAAAGAACGCCAATGCAATGGGATGACACAACTAATGCGGGTGAGAGAATGAAGGATAAGATATAAAATAAGAAATTTAAGCATCATAGCATTCAGTAACTAAAATTATTTTTCAGATGAGCACAAGTTGCATATTTACATATCCGATCTCAATTAAGTAAGATCTTTCTCAATGCAAAAAACTTCACTTTTCTACGTGAAGGTCAAAATATGATAATAAAAACCCACTTTAATAGACAGAGTTTATTTCCACAACAGTTTCGATGCCCACTGGCATCCTCTTCGGGTGGATACAGAAAAACGAATATATATATATATTTATTAGAGTGGGTTTTTATTATCATCTTTCTCAATGTTTTCTGTTTAAATACAAAATAATACAAACTAATTTGTAAGTGTTTTTTAACAATATTTCTCTTCGCATTTTCTCCTAGGTTTCAGTGATGCCAATTCTACGTGGCTTCCGGTCAATCCAAACTACAAAACAATAAATGTGAGGACGCAGCAAACCACGAAACAAAGTCACCTGAAAGTTTACCGTGAATTAGCAAAACTACGTGCCAAAAAAACGTTTCGGGAGGGCAATTTTTCTTTTCCTTTCTTCACGGAAGGTATCTTTACACTGAAGAGGTGAGAAAGCGCAGTTTGTTTGAACTTTCAAGGAAAGACACGTTAATAGCTTCACACTTTTGCTTTAGCAGAAGTTAAAACCTTTAGCAATAGAATAAGAACACGACTATATATATATATATATTATTAATATATTATATATATATATATATATATATATATAATATATATATATATATATTATATATATATATATTATATATATATATATATATATATATATATATATATATATATATTATATATATATATATATATATATATATATATATATATATATATATATAATATATATATATATTATTATATATATATATATATATATATATATATATATATATATATATATATATATATATATTATATATATATATATATATATATATATATATATATAATATATATATATATATATATATATTATAATATATATATATATATATATATATATATATATATAATATATATATATTATATATATATATATATATATATATATATATATATATATTATAATATATATATATTATATATATATATATATATATATATATATATCTATATATATATATATATATATATATATATATATATATATATATATTGCAATAGTGTGGGTTTTAGATCCAGTCAAGCTATCCTCCAAGTTAAACATAAACAATACTTACAGATAACTTTGGGCTTCAGGTTCATCGGTGTAGGCCTGTGTTTGGAAATATAGGTGACTTTAGCTTATTGCTAACAAACGATAATCAACTTAAACCTAACAATATCCAATACACAATTTACCCGTACACTAGTCATAATACCTAGACGACGTAATGTTATAACATCTTGCAACACAACTAGTTCAACTAATAGAACGCTTTAGTCACCATTAGTGGTTTTAAACTAGGAACATTATAGTCACATGATAGAGACCGTCTAAGATGGGAAAATTATGCTGCCCTATTCTACAAAGACTGACTTTTGAGTTTCCTCCAGTCGGTGTTACCAACTTAACATTTAGGGAATTTTTCATTAGGTGAAATTAAATTTTGGCTATATATATATATATATATATTTAAACTGCCCGTTGCGCCTTGCACAGCAAAAGGCCTTCGAAACAACCTAGATGGGAACTGAGAGAGGCGGGTGTGTTACTAAAACCTTCTCTAGTTTTCCCTTAATGTGTATACTAAATTTGGTGCAGATTACCCGAACCGTTTAGGTGTGTATAAATGAACATAGGACAGACAGACAAACAAACAGACATCACCATCATTTCTTACATCAGTGGCGTAGTCTCCATGAATGCAGGACATGCAGGGCACGCCTTCCTTTAGTTAAAAAAAATGCTACATTTGTTACAAACACGCCCCGACATAATTATATACAGTATAACATATATTATCGTTACATTTTTTAAAATTTATTAATTTTCTTTAATTAATTAATAATTAATTAGCCCAGTAACATTAATAAATTTTTATTGTGTTCATTAATATTACTCTGCCTCTCATTTATAACAATGTTAACTACAAAGTATACATTCAACCAGGGCCGCCGAGAGGGCGGGGAAGCCGGGTTAAATCTCCTGGGCCTGGACCTCTAGGGGGCCCGGAAAGAGGGGGGATAAAATCTAAAAATATTAATAAAGCAATCGATTAAATAAAAGAGAGGAAATATAATTAATGAAGATACATTTTATAGAGATTATCGGAGTAAAACTGAAACATAAAATATTATCTGCGGTCCACCAATGCCCAAGACCGACTGACAGATCTGGGAACCATTGTAATTGAAAGCCAGTTAGCCCGTACTTTAAATTTCATCAGAATCATTTACCACTTTGCTAGAGAGAAGGCAAAGAAAGTACACTTCTAATTATGAAAATCTTGCAGTAAACAATTGTCTTGCCTTCATGGACTGGTACTGCATTTGTAAATTGTATGGTGATACAATTAATATAATTGATTCAAAAAAATAAAATGGTCATTTTCTTCTGAGTTGTTTATTCATTCTGTATGTTTTGAATAGTGACTTGGACATATAATCAGTTTGCTTGTTATGTACACAAAAAACATTCATAATAAAATACTGAGTAAACAGGGGGGCCCATATACCAATCCTTTCCCGAGGCCCGTGGCAGCTTTTGCCGGCCCTCCATTCAACCCATATGTATCTCTAATATGGGGGAAAATTTCTAAAAATCTTGTTCAATGGGCTTGAACGAATGCAAATTTCTGGCTGCATGCGAAACGTTACAGAAAGGCGTACATTCATTGACATAAGCCCTTCGAAAATGAGCCTTGTGGTGTGCTCTTGAGAAATTTGAGATGAATTTGTCGTACATTTCTTAAGACAAATTCTATTCTGCAAGAAATCATGCAGGATTGATTTCCAATATAAATAATCATTACTCCTTGCTAGCATTAAAATTAGAAATTGTTTATATTGTTTATTATAGTTGCTAATATACAATGTTATATCTTGCACTGCTTACGTATTGAAGATGACTAAGCTACACCTCTGCCCTACATTTATAAACAATACACACACACACAGTGGTTTACAATTCATCAATAGGAATACGACATTACGCTTCGTTATCAGTTAGTATGAGGGTACTGCGCAATTTCTGAAAGCCAAATTCATTCACAGATCAACGCAAGGTGAACCTTCATACTTACTCGTAATCAACACCTCCGAAAATATCATCCCAGTCAACCTCGTGAATGAGAGCTCCGAGGAAATTCCGACGCAGGGAGAGGTGGTCATTCGGTCTTACTTCGATAACAGACCAGGAACATTGCCTGGGTAAGTAGGTGGACCTATATTCATTTCGTCGACAAGACCAAAATATCGACACTAAAAACTAACAACCTAACCTAATAATAACTTGTCGATAGAATGTCAAAAGTTGACCAAATGTCGTAAGGGCGAAGTAGGTCTATTATTTTCTTGGAAAACAGGGATCATTTCCATAGGCGTACGGGCTTCATTTTTTTCAGGGGAGCGGCTCGCAATTTGGCCGAAAAATTTCTAAGGTGCTCGAATTTTCCGATGCCGACATAGTGTTCACTTAACATGGCAGGGGCAGGGAAATGAAAGATTTTGTTGCAATAATGCGCATATATTCACAGAGCATTATAAAATAGACATTTTTCATGCATATTCTAGGAAAAATTAACTCTAACAAAACAATGATTTTTTTTTTTGCCATCAGATAACATAAATTGAAAAGATTGCACGAGTACCTCAAAAATTAAATTACATAAAAAATTTTAATAAATACAGAAAGCAACAAATTTGTTTTTATGTTTAAATGCGACGTTGCAGTAAAGCCAAAAAAATTGTTGCATAATTTATTATGTTTGGTTTAATTAGTACATCCGAGTCTAATTTTAATATAAACTCCAATTTTTCTGCCATTGTTTTGGGACTTTGCCCGAAAATATTTGGAAACTTCTGAATCTGGGGGCTGCAACCCCCAGCAGATCCCACCACATCCCGTACGCCTATGATAACTTCCGATAATGAAGAACTCTACCAGTGTCTGATCGGTGATATGATATAGAAACCATCCCTCTTTTAATAACATTTTGAGATTTTAAGTACTCAGAGAGAGATTGGTTCTAATTATTGTTTACCACAAATTAAGCATTGGCGATGGCAATGCAAATGTTCATTACTCATTTACATGTTCTCTGTTCTGGACAGCCATTATTACTTAAACATATATGGACCACTTGTATACGTTTTGCATCTGTGGAACCTGAAATAAAGAATTTGCCTAAAGTTAAGTTAATCAAGGATGGCCGAACAGTCTACCCAGAAGGGAATATATTATATATATATACACAAAGGTGGGCAGGACCGAGTTTCAAAAGGACCGAACTCCAGGAACTCGGTCCTTTTTAAGGACCGTGAGCGGGAAAATCGGTCCTTTTCTCAGTGAGGACCGAAATGAGGAGCGACGGTCCATTTTTAAGCAATTCCGGACGGTCTTTTTTAGTGATTTTAGTGTGTTTAGTGATTATTTGAAGTTCTAAAGAAGATGGATCGTTTCCTCCAGAAGACTGAGAAAGAGACTGAGACTGAACTGAAACTTGTTTCAACACCTGGAGGAGACGAAGAATCTACTGATGTTAGTGCTTCAACTTCAAGTCAAGCAACTGGAGCTCCTAGCGGAACTGAACCCGGCAATCCCGGCAATTTTTCATTTTAATAAAAATTTTCACTTATATTATATATAAGGACCGAGGACCGAGTCGTTCCTAGGTCCTTTCTTCAGAAAGGACCGTGACCGGGACCGTCGGTCCAGTTTGAGGCAAGGACCGTGACCGGGACCGTCGGTCCTTTTTGAGGCCCGGGTGCCCACCTTTGTGTGTATATATATATATATCTCCGATGCAAATCCACAAGGAGAAAAAATTATTCCAAGGCCTTTCGTGTATTCAACAATACACATTGTATTGTTGAATACACGCAAGACCTTGGAATAATTTTCCTTTCCTTGTGAGTATCATCCATTCATTTCACGTGTTTAAACGTGAAATTCATTCCATATGGTTATTATTTCCACCCAAATTGTTCATTCTAACGAAGGTCAGGCTTATCACTCCACCACCTTAGACCTACAGTTTAATGTGGAATCCGAACCACGCCCACCAGCAGCCCAGCGTCTTAACTACAAGGTTACCCATTTTTCTATCAACCAATTTCTTTATTGTGTGGAAGAATGAACAGCTGGGTTTTGCTGTGCGCCGCCTACCGTCACCGAGTCTCGATCCCAGGGCCGATGGATTCGTAGTTAGCGACGTTATCCACATCACCACCGAGGTGTGTGTGATATATATATATATATATATATATATATATATATATATATACACACACATATATATATACACACACACACACGACCAAATACTGAAGAAATACATTTCCAATTACCAAACGTTTCAATGTTCACTATTCCTATCGTCAGTGGTCTTAATTTTAAATTAATATAGGCAATACCTTAAAATAGCAAACTTCACTATCCAAACAGTATTTAGAAACTCCATAACAGCTTGATAATATAATAAATTGTTAGGTTGATTGAAATTGGTTAAGTTACGGTTGGTTGAATTAGTAATTGAGGCTTTATGGACTATTAAGTCAGGATAGTAAAGTAAGTTTTACCCTTAAAATATTCTCTTAAATGCTATTTTATACAGACAGACACAAACGCAATTATAAAATACTAAAAAGTCATATGTATACAGCATTAGTTGCGAAATATATATATTAATTGATGAATAACAAAAAAGAAAAAATAAGAATGAAATAGTATAACGATAAATAAAAGTCTCCTGGTTAAAATTTTGGTTTAGGTTGTGGAAAGAAATTCATCAATACCGTAATAAAATTATAAAAATACTAATTTTGTTTTCAATGAACTTTTTTCCGCAACTGCATCTAGCATTTTAACTGTAAATAAACTTTGTTATTTTCAATCTTTCATTCTTGTATTTCATCGTTTACAAAGTTATAATTCACGACTAATCCTGTATACGATTACTTAGTTTTATTTTATAATTCCGTTTGTATGCGTGTGTGAAATTAGTTAGCACTTCAGATGGAAAATATTTTTGGGTATTGCTGATACTATTTTAACTGAAGTTTTAGGCTACTATGAATGGGAACAGAAATGTTTGATATTTGCAAATAAATGAAGTTTGGGGTCGTTTATCGCTTGAGTGAAGTGAAAACATTTTTAAAAATAATGATCAGGTTGTTTAATATCGTGACGGCAAAGATCATATGACGGAAGGAACCAACCTACAGCTTTACGTGGGATTCGAATCATGGGCCGTTACATAATCTGGACGCGGAAGACGGTTTTCCATACAAATACTCTCCAGACCCAGTGCCGCTTAACTTCGCCGAACGACGGGAAGCGGCGTTTTGACAGTGGCCACGACGTAGCCCGTAGATGTTTTAAAGTTTAATATTAGATGAAATATGAATGATGACAATCCTTTAAGTAGATGATAATACGAGAATAATGGTGGTCACGTAGAAACTTAAGATACTAATCATTATTTTACAGATCCCAAGTTCGACTCTCTTCGGTAACATTACTCGCTGGAGAAGGAATAGTGCTGAAATTAAACTAAAAATCATATGAAGTAAATGTAGAATCTTGGTGCTTAAAAAAAGAGAAGCGGGAAATAATCATTATCAGTAAATTATAATAGTTTTAACTAACAAACTATTTAAAATTAATAAACCATAAAATTAAAATGTAAAATACATATTAGCAGTTTTATTGACCCTCTCCAATAGCTTACACGAGTAAAGATCTTCGCGTTTACGAGACTGTGTGAAAAAACAATGTTTTGCATATACCAGAAAATGTGCTCCATATAGCTAATCTAAATTAAAAATGTCATGATGGAACACTTCACTGCAAAGCATAATTGATGAAGAGTAGAAGAGTTTTTGGAGTTTAAAAGGGGTCACAATTTTTACGTACAAACATTCAAAAATAAAATTAATTATATAAAAGGTGTAAAATAAACTCTAGTATATAGGACCAAATTTTATTAAACTAATACAAAAATATAAACAAAACAAAGACAGAGGAAATATGAATAAATAGTTTCTGGACTTTGATCGCAGTTCATAAAGCCTAATGATACTGTACGATGGTGTATCATGTATTGCACGAGGCAGATACTTCCTTATTGAGTGTGTTTAAAGTGAGTTTGAGGGAGGTTTCCTGGATCGCGAGACTAGCTGCTTTCTCACCTTGCTCCAAACAGCTAAAACAAATACAAACATAACTAATAAAGAGTAAAGAAGAGGAACGGAATCTCGTGCGCTGAAATTGTAACATTCAACTGTATCAAACAGACTTCAATAAATACTACGGATTATGGGATTTCACTGACAGAATTAAAGATGCCAAAATTACATCTATTCTTTCTGGAGTCCATGCAACCAACATTAAATTCTAATCTTTTTTTCAAAACTGTTGACGTTTGTACGTAAAAGGAAGAAAATAGCTCCGTAAAACTTTTGGTTCCATTACTTTCTACACGTTCACGGACAAACGCTTCTCTTGATTTACAATTTCATTACGAGCCATTCTGATACAACTCTATATTAGAATTCTTAAAATTCAAAGGATTTGTGGTAGATTCGGAGTTCTATTCAGCGAGAATTTGGAACGGGTCGCACGTTATTTTCTCGAGATCAATACACTGACTTTTAACCTACAATTCATAACATTACTTAAGTCATATGAAAGTTATAGATAAAAAAAATAAAGCGCTTAAATTATTCACTCCTAAGACTACTGAAACAAATAATTACTTACTGTTCTATAGCGTCTGTTTCTTCATCGAGAGCGTTGATGAGATTAGAAATGGACTGCAACCGATTCGTCTGGGGTTGTAAATTAGAATTTAGCAAATTAAGAACGTGGCAATTCTCTTGTAAGGCCTCCTGAAGATCATCTGAAGAGAAAAGATGAATATTAGGTCTTTTTCTTTACCTATCACTACATCCAATTCGCATCTCACACTGAGTGGAGTCTGAGGTCTGCAAAATGCTTTCGCTAATAAATAAAAGTATAAAGTCTCTTGATTTCATATTTCAAGTAACGATTTTGTACAAATTAGATGATAAAAGAAGAAATTATACATAGATTACAATAAATTTAAAACAAAATAAATTATATAAAAATTTGTAACAAATATCACTTGAAATTTTAATTTCAATGATTACCTTTGTATGACTCTTTATCTGCGGGTATGTAAATATTTTCTAATCTTATGTGGTTCATCTGAGCTTCTAAATGATGAGCGAGATTTTCCAGCGAATTTTTACACGAAGGAATGCTCTCTAGAAAAAAAAGATTTCCATTCTAAGTCTACTTCAAACGATTTTGGGAGAAGCAAAAAGCCCAAACTGCCCATAACGCAAGATGCCAACAATTTACTATATTTTAAATGCAAGACTATCTACAAAATAACTATCAGAATGAGGACTAAAATACCTAGGATACTTTAAACTTTCTAAAAGCATTATAGAACTATGGCATAAAGTGGTTTTTACCTTCTCAATTTGTATAAATTACGATACATATATACAATATAATATATAATTAGTGGTGGACCGGATGTCAGTTTTTCAACATCTGCGGATGTGGATCTTTAATTTCAATACCCGCGGATGCGGATATTTAGTTAATCTATCAATATAGAATTATGAATATATGACAGTTTTTCAAATTTCGTGATATTACTATTATGGCAGGCAATGCATAAGAATTAAAATTAATATTGTTTTCATTATGATAAAAATAATAACTTTCTCAAGAGTTTCAGCCACAGAAAATTCAATGAAACAAGTCTCATTCAATTTTCTGTGTTACCAGGTATTTATATTTTGAGGTTTATATATATATATGTTTGTTCATTACTAATTAATACTTTACATGAAATGTGCATGACTGGGCCTTATAAGCTACTTTATAAGCTAATTTAATTGTAAATTGCATAATTTATTAGAGGTAATATCCGCAGTCAGAAGTGCGGATGCGGATGTTAAAAATGATGCGGATATCCGGTCCACCACTAATATATATATATATATATATATATATATATATATATATATATATATATATATACGCGCACACACACAACATATATATATATATATATATATACACACACACACACATTTAACTGCAATGACCACGCAGTATATTAATGTATAGAAACGACGTAAGTATAGAGGAGTGTTCTGCACACGAGGAAGAGAAATAACGAACAAATGAAAAATGAGGTAACCGCCCGGGAATCGAACCCAGGATCTTCCGATTGCCGGTCAGATATGCTATCCACTACACCACGGGCCTCGATCAGTCAGAAGTCGTAATTCTCCTACATAGGGCAGAAACCAATATATATATATATATATATACACACACACATTAGGGTGGTCCAAAAATCACGCTTGGGTGAAATATCTTCATTTACTGGTACTTTATTTTTACAATATGCATTTTATGAAATGCAGACCACACATCAACAATTTGCGCACATATTCCATCACGTGCACTGACAGGTTTAAACTCGCAGGTTCGCTACGTCACAAACTAGATTAGAACAAAGCCTCTCAATCGTAACTTTGGATCACCCTGTATATATAAATAAAATAGTGTAACTAAGTTAACTGTTTAAGGTTTGAATACCAGATATGTATAAGGGTATAAAGAACGCTTTGGTTCTGTTGAGCATAATATGACAAGCTACAAGAATTAACAGTACACCACAGAGTCGTATTGTCAGTGCGTATTACAGAGTATAATTGAAAGTGAAATTGTTTCATAAAATAATTATTACAATAGTCTGAACCTAAACAAATGTTAAGTGGACTATTTATTTCACTTAGTTTGTCCCTTCAGCTTTAGGCTTTACTGGGGTCAACGATTAATTAAAGATAAAACACATCACTTCATAAGTAGTCACGATTAAATAATATACGAATCATGATCAAGAAGTATTCATTTAGAATACATAAACGAATTAATAGTTAAATATGAGAAGTGAATTATGTAATACAATATATATCAAATCTTAAATACGATATAAATACAGGGTGTCCCAGAAATCTGGACTCGTAGGGAAAATATACATTATATTTTTAAAGTGAAACGTGTAGCAATACCAGTTCCACCTTCTCTCGATTGGTATACAGAGCCATCAGGATATTTTCTTTCCTGAAATATGTAAAACTGACATTAGAAACGTTTGTTTCACTTTAAAAATGTCGTCTATTGTCCCGATGAGTCCAGACTTCCGGGACACCCTGTACAGTACAAACAACTGGTAGTTAAATATGTAAAATGAAACGAGTGATACAGTATAGGTGAAATAAACAATTAATGCAGTACGTACATTTAACCCTAAATGTTTATCGGTATTCCTTTATAATTCTTTGATGCCTGTAATTATTTAGTAAACTGTCAAAAGAAACGAAAATAATGAAACTTGCCATTTAACTTCGATATTTCTTCCTTTAATACTGTATGATTTTGGCAGACTTTCTCATAGTGGTCGAGCAACTGCAGTTTCTGCTTTTCTTCACACGCTTTGTCCTCTTCCTCTTCGATTAATTGAGTTAAAAACGAAATCTGCTTCTAAATACCAACAATTTACATTAATTTCTGACTAATTACTAATGCGAACTTCTGCGCCATGTTTGGTCAAAATTGCAACCAAAGTAAATTAATGGCATAAAATCTTTTAAATAAAAAAAATTATTTACTTATATTTAAACAGAAGTTATTATATATATAAATATTAAAGAGCTCGACTACTAGGAAAGACTTCGTAATTATATCTATATTCACTGGAAAGGAGAGAGCTATCATAATTTACGTGGAAAATAATAGGAAAAACTGGTACCTGTACCTAACCTCAAACTGAATCCTGTAACCACCCAAACAACAGTGGAAAATAGAAAAGGTAGAATGTGTAGTGCTTTCAAACTAAAAGCCAAACAAGGGACATCCTGAGCTCAGGGAAAATAATTTTATTGTCAGGGGGCCAAAACTATTCAACCAACTTCCAAAGGGGATCAGGAACATCACTGGTATCAAAGCTAAATTCTTCAAAAGAAGGCTAGACAGCTGGCTATGTGCGACGGAGATTGCAAGAGAGCAACTCGCTACTCCAACAGGCCAGGACTAGGGGTGGGGCCATCAGCTTGACCGTGTGAAGAAAGACCTATGCACGGAACTACGTGTGTGTGTGTGTGTGTGTGTGTGTGTATATCAAGTCATCCCATAAGTAATGTCGTTTTTTATGTTAGATTAAGTTTAAACTAGCCCTATTCGGTTTAAGCATAAATTTTCCGAAGGTTATATCTAAGAGGAGATCTATCATGTTTCGCTACATACTTTACAGACCTTGACCAGTGAAGACGTGTTTTTTGCTTTATGTGAACTCCTCATAAACATGGCGGTATCAGCAGAGCATATCAGGCATATAATGCTTTACGAGTTCAAAAAAGGGAATAGTGCTACTGAAGCAACGCGAAACATTCAGGAAGTTTATGGCAACGATATTCTGCATGTGAGGAAATGTCAAAGATAGTTTCAAAAGTTTAGGAATGGTGACTGCTGTTTGACAGATGCAGCACACACTGGACGCCCTGCTGAGTTTGATGATGACCTGCTGTTAGCCGCACTTGAAGAAGACTGTTCAACAACTGTCGAAGAATTGGCCCAGAAACTCAATTCATCCTCGTCCACCACCCATCGACATTTGTAACAACTCGGGAAAGTGCCTAAGTTAGGAAAATGGGTGCCACATGAATTGTCGGTCGACAATCTGAGGGTGCGGGTAAACATTAGCACAGCTCTTCATTCCTGTGAACTCCAAGATCCGTTTTTGCACTGTTTAGTGACTGGTGATAAAAAGTGGATACTGTACCAGAATGTTAAGCGCCGTCGACAGTGGGTTTGTGCCGGAGAACCAGCGACACCACAGCCAAAACCAAATCCTCACCCTCGGAAGGTGTTGCTTAGTGTTTGGTGGGATAAAGGTGAGGTAATACACTTTGAAACCTTACCACACAACCAAACAATCACCGCTCAAGTCTACTGTCAACAACTGGATCGATTGAACACTGCACTAAAAGAAGAGAGACCTTTTTTGGTTAATCGGAAAGGAATCTTGTTCCACCACGACAACGCACGTCCTCATACCGCTCGGATCACTTCTGCAAAAATTGAGGAGCTTGGGTGGGAAAAACTTGCACATCCTCCATATTCTCCAGACCTTGGGCCTTCAGATTATCATCTCTTCAGGAGTCTGTAAAACTATCTTGACGAGAAACAGTATACTTCCTTAGATGACCTGCACACCAGTCTTTGTACGTTTTTTGCCTCAAAACCGCCTGAATTTTATAAACATGGCATTGAAAAGCTTGTAGGACGTTGGCAGTCATTGATTCCGATGGAAAATATATACTAGATTAAAAAGTTTCAGTTGAGTTTTTTTGTCCTTCAAATTCCGATCTAAAGAACAATATTACTTATGGGATGACCTGATATATATATATATTAGGCCGGGTTGAAAAGGGGTCAAGGTCAAGATTTTGCTTAGGTACATATTGTGAGGTTGATCATTTTGTAATAGTAATATCCACACCAAAAATCAAGGCTGTGGGACCTTCGCTAACCCCCCCTACCGATACTCACTTTTTTCCATATGAATTTGTATGGGAAATAGACCAAAAATTGAAAATCGTAAAAATCGGCCCTAAATATTAATTTTTTTGCTTTCAGATGGCCAAAATCGAGTTCCCCGGCACGAATTACATCAGAAAGACCATTCACCAACTTTTTTTGCGATCGGGGGGTAGGGTCTTAAATCCGGTGCTGACTCATAGCACCGGATATAGGACCTAATATTACATTATTTTTGTTTTTTTTTCTCCAGATTCCTATTTAGGTATCTAGAATGTTAAAAGTTTGTATTAAAATATGTTATTTATATTTTATTTATTACTGATATTTTAAAATTAGTTAAAATCTTATTAAATTAAATTATGGCTACTAGAAAAAGAAGCCACAATGCAGCCTTCGGATATCCAGCAAAATTTTCATCTGCCATGACGCCATCAAAAGCTGATGTTGTAAGGCACTTCCATTTTATTGTTAGAGAGGAAGAATCTAAAGCACAGGGTAAAATAAGTAAAAATGATTGCTATAACGTAGTTGTTCAAGATATAAAAGAAATTTGGCAAAAATTTTCTTTCCCAACAATTGATACAAAGGAAATTTATGTTAAGAGTTACTAGACTTATAGAAGATGCTAATAAGTTAACTAAATGCCCTATGATAAAAAGAAATGAAAAATATGAAAAATTAAAGAAATATGACGAGATGTTTGACATATCTCCATGCCACTGTTATGATAAAGGCATAAGGGATAGAAAACTTTGTAGGTGTGAACATAAAATACCTATTATAGAATGGGAAGTTTTTATTGGTCAAAAAGAAAGAAAAAACCAGTTAGGAAAAATTGATAAAAAAACTACTTCAAGTAATTTGAGAAAGTTGGGCAAAATCCAAAAAGCACAGGAAAGGGAAAAGAAATCAAAAGAAAAATTAAGAGAAGCAAGGGAATTTGCATCATCAAAAGTGATAGAAGATGATAATGAAAATGAAGATGTCCATTTTCAAGACAGATATATCTATTTTGAAAATTTTCTATTAATTCTATGAAAATTTAGCCAAAACTTCAGAATGAGCAATTGCTTCAAATTATAACTAAACCTCTAGAAATACTAGATTTTCCATGTCACAGCCAAAGCGTTGAACGGGGTGTGAACTTAGTTAACTAAATCTAGCCAGGAAAGAATTGGTTATATTAATGGGCATAAATTTATTTTAAATACTTTAGAGTCTAGAAAAGAACTGCCTACTTTTGAGTGAAAAGGTCATTGGAAGGAATAAAAAAAAAACATTAGTTTTAGGTCAAAAATTTTTATTGAATTTCTGTCTCTTAATTTCTAAATTTCTACCAATAATAGCTAAAAATTTCTGTATTAAATTTTTTTTTCATGCATTTTTGTATTTTTTAAATTTTTTTTCATTAAAAAATAAATATAACTTTTATAAGCAAACTTTGGTAATAAAAAAATTTCGAAGTAAATCACAAATTATCTCGAATTTTATGAATTTTCTGAAAAAATGAAACGGGGGGGGTCCCCTCAGAATTCAAAAATATTTTACCAGGGTGTTGCTATGATTGATTGAACCCACCTCACACTATGTACCTAAGAAATAAAAAATTTCGACCCGGCCTAATATATATATATTTTCTCCTAAAGGAGGAGATTGTAGACACTAATCAACCAGGGAAGTATTCCGAGGTGGACGTTATGCAAGAGACAGGGTGTGCTGAAACTCCCGTTTCTCTTGCCACTGTCCCCTTTAACTAATCTTTTTGTGTCTCATCTACCCTGTGAGCAGTCCATCATATTCTCACACACATTTCTCTCTCTACTCTTCACTACACAATCTTTTCAGAATTTATAAAAATAAAATGGCACCCGAGAGCCTCGGAGACCTTGATTTTGGCTCTATCTTTTTTATAAAGGAGAGTATTTTTGCGGGCACACACCCTTGGCCCCCTTCTTCCTACATAAACCCCCCCCCAATAAATTCTTACTTTATAAGGAAAAACTATTCCATTCCACAACTTTTTGAGTTTCTTTTTGTGCCCCCATTCAACTCCACTCTAGCATGGGTGCAAATCCCTATAGAACAGGGGTTACATGTACCCTCTACTTTTTGAAGGCCGGAGACAAAGTATCAATTGTATCCCCTACTAACTACTTGGGAACTATTAGGAACTCTTAGTAGGCTAACGGTACTCCAAAGTACTAAAAGGAATTATAATACATGAATAAATATTATTCATTATTATTATTATATTGTATCCCATTGAGACCCCATGACCAGTATGCGGTGCTTATTTTCGAGACTATTTCCGCACGGTTATGGCCACCAATCATGAGAATGGACGACCCAAGCAAGTCCCAAGAAATTAATAACAAGCAATAATACTGCTTGTTATTAGTTTCACTTGTTCTCATTAGGTAATGCTCACGTGATCCACAGCGTTATCATTTCATTTTTGTTACGATATTTTAAACACGTGTACTAAAAATCCATTAATTTTGATATCCAAATGTACCACCCCCAACGTTTTGATAGCGATTTGCGCCCATGCACTCGTTACATATATGCAGTAACTAATTACATTACCGTGACAACACGAGTTCTTCCTTTACTTTCTTCCCCTACCCTACAAAATGGCTGCCATACACTCGTTAACGTTTCTACCGTTATTAATTTTCTTTGGATGATGATCAACGAAGCATAATTTCATATTTTTACACTAAAACTTCCTTTAATTCGCATCTTTCCAAAACATTTTAATTTCTGATTATTTAAATAAATTCATTCTCCTTAAATTACTAGTCAAAGAAGATAGTTTTGCTTCGAATGTTAATCTAGGAAGAAACCGATAATTCACCGAACTTTACATACTTTCAAATAAATGTTGTAGAAAATCTCGTTTCCCAACGAAATGGAATGAGAAGGCAAAAACAACCAGGATATAAAATATAATAGTAGTGAAAAGGAGAAAAGAAAGTAAATCATACACATCCATTCACACAGGCATCCTGGTGGACCAGCACCCCCTACACACGTGGCTAAATTCCACACCTGTGGTGCTTCATACGCCATGCATGGTAGCGCTTCCAGGCTTTGTCAGAAATAAGAATCCCGAGCTTACATGCCTCTAACAAACTTCCATTCCAACCTATTTGCAACCACTTCTCGTGCACCACCCAGATTAAGTCCACACTTCCTCACCATATCCATCCATCTTCTCAGCCTTCCTCTCCTCTCCTCCTACCTTCACTCTTATACATTTTATCCACAACTCTATCATCTTCCATTCTTTCAACATATCTAAACAACTTGACCCACTTTCTTCAATTTTCATTTCCACCGACATTTTTAGGATATAAATTCAGAACCACACTATTTCTTACTTTATCAATCCGACGCACGCCACACATCAGATTATCCATCTCCATTACCCTCACTCTTGACTTCTCCCTTAATATCATGCCAATGTTTCACACCCATATACAAGTGCCTGTACTACTAACACACCATGTAAGCATCTCGCAGCTGTTGGGATTGCAAAATCGGGAATTTATTAATAATATAAAATATAGTAAAATTTTTAACATAAATAAAAAACATTAATTAGTTAGGATATAAGTTCCAAGTAGGCCTCGGGTAAATCCTACAAAAGAAGAGTGACTGCTTGCACAAAAACACCCGAACTAGTCTTAACGTGTTTGTACTGAATATGCGACAGTTTTGTTCAACCAATTGGGTGAGAGAATACGTCACGTGATGCCACACCCCCATTTCAACAAATCATGAATTCGTAAATAATGTTCCAAATAGTACTTGGAAATAAATATAAAAATTTAATACTGTCAGACAGGTAACATAATTAAATAATATAAGTTAAGTATTTGTAAAACTAATGATACTCTGTAATGTATTTTAAAATTGTTTCTAAGTTCTAGAATCAAACGAAAAAAAGGAAGTACAATTGTGGTTTGCCAATACGAAATGAAAACCCAAATTCTATAAGGTAAAAAGAGAGCGCAGCATAGATAGATCAAGAGTCAGTCAGGGGGTCAGGTCGAGGAAAAGGTTAGTCGAGAGCAGTCCATCAGAAGATTGTATTTGTCACTCGTCATTTTTAGTTCAGTATCTCTTCCCAATCCATGGGAAGATGAACTTCGGCCAGTAAATTCAATTCTCCCCTACGGCTTTCGGAAGGGTGAGGTCTCTTCAATCCCTAGGCCTTATTCCCGTTTCCTTAGGCCTATTTATCTTTATTAATTGTATAACGTAACGTAATCTTATGTTCTGTGAACGAACATAAGATTAAATATTGAAACTTTGGTGCATTTCATAATAACAGTGGAAGTCATAATTGTCGTTTAAAATTCGTGATAGAGAGACGCTCATACATATAAAGTGGAAAGTAATGTAAAGGTAAAAATAGTCACTTAGCTGCTAGGAGTAAAATTGATTTGAAAAAAAAATCATGTTCCGCGCTACCATCGGTGCACTGAATAATTATTAAAATCGTTAAAACCCACCCACGAATGGTTAAATGGAAGGGTCACCGTGAACACAGTCCAGCAATCGACCCCAGTGGTCACTGGGGAAGGACGACATCCCAGGAAAAAAAAACCACCAACGCAGTATCTCTATCCAGTCCCAGCTTTCTCTCAACCACTTTCAGCGAATTCACTACCTTTCTTCCTTGGTTCGCTCTACTATTAACTTCTTCCACACTCTTACCTCTCTCGTTCAATATACATCCCAGATTGATCCCACTTCATTTTACAAATCCTACCCGCGCTTCCTTCACTTGGTTCTGAAATGCCTCTTTGCTTCTTACATCCACAAAGGCCCAAGTGAGGTATCGAAGGTATTCAGCATTTATTTCCTCGACTGTAAAGTCTTTCTGATCCTCCTCTTCAAACACCTAGGGAAAGATAAACGTTAACTCGAACCCTCATACCGAAGTACCGTACTTAAAGTGTCGACTAAATCTGAAAATTTCCAATGTTTTAAATTTTTTTTCAGCTGAAAAGGCGTTCTTTTGACCTTTACAACTGGAGTTGTCATTAATCCCGATGGAGATAAATAAATATGCATATTTAAGCCCAAATATTCACTATTCAATAAAGTAAAGAGAATGTCAAACGTACGCGATTATTATTATAATATTAACTAATGGAAACTGTAGAAAATTTATTGCCATCAATCCTTAACAGCGATTCTGTGCAGTATGTTAATAATATAAATGACACTAACGTCGATACCGTATCTATCAGATACAAATGTATCCATCTCGTGTCAAAGAGGCAACAATGACAATAGTAGTATGTATCGTGTTAGCCTGTCAAAACTACCTTATGAAGATATGATTATTGATATTTTGATAACCAACTCTTTAAATAATCTTTTTACATCCATAGCTGATAAACTTCATTAAAAATAAACACAATAATAAATCACCATTGGACTACATGCCATCCAGCCAATTAACCCCCCCCCCTCTCTCAATACTACTCTTTTCTGAAGATCAAAAGTATTACCAGCAAGTTAAAAAGAAACGCCAATAATATCCATTATATTCTTGTACCCACATAAAGCTTGTAAAAGAAACTATAACCATGAATTTAGCTAAACTTATGAACCTAAATATTTCCATCAATGTTAAAAATTGTTTGTATACTATCCCTTTTCAAAGGTGATCCTGCACTGGCAACTAATTATAGACCAATGTGTTCATCATAATTTGAGAAAATTGTAAAAAAAAGACCAATCATTATTTAGAATCTCAATTTATTATCTTCACATCAGTATGGATTCTATAAGAAAAAATCTACTGAAATGTCTTAAATATAATGAAAAGAGCAAATTTCACTAAAGAGAATAAAGAAATTACCATTTTTATAGATTTCAGCAAGGCTTTTGATATGACAGACGACGATATTTAACTTAAACTGCATTATAGGTTGAGAGGTACTATAAATGACTGGGTTAAAAGTGATTTGCCCAATCCATATCAGTTTGTAGCATTCATGTCTATTCCAACAATTTATCATAGAAGATGGTGTACTTCAGGGTTCAGTGTTGGGTCCTTTTATTTTATTTATACAAATACTTGTCCACCTGAGCGTCCAGTGGCTCAATCGGCTAGGCACCGCTCATCAGTGCTAAGACTTTTCCGAGTCGCGAGTTTGAACTCCAGTGCAGCCTAGAGCTGGGCAGTTGAATTTTCTGTATCTTACATCACGACAAAACGGCGGGCCGGCGGGCCGGCCACCCACCTTTAACCCTTTCGCTCACGAATTATGACATAGGGTAAAAAAGAAATTTGCCTGCGTGTGTGGTTATATAAGAATCAATATGGTTTATTTTTCAGCTACACAATTGTCTACCCAGTGAGTGAAAGGGTTAATTGGCTCTGGCCCCTACCCCTCAATTCTTTGGGGGATATAAGACATGGATGTTGCCTTACTTTTTTAATACTTGTCCACACTACTGAATTATAGTACATTTCATTTCATAACGTTTGCAGATAACAAGTGTATTTTCTTTGCGAAGGTATTAATATAGTGAAGGTCAGCTAAAATCGAATTTACTGAAGCTGCGGACTGGCTGATCTCTGACAAACTTTTCAGTATCAATTAAATGAATTTAATTTTACATTTCTGTAAGAAATGAACTGTACATTTGAATGATCTGATTAGATTGACTGCCATAAAAGAATGTAAAAATAACGAAATTACTTCGAGCAATGCAATGCTTCACAAGAACTCACTATGGAAGGACCACAGTGTATATCTTTAAAGGTTTCTAGGGAGCATTGTAGTAGTTTAAACTTAACAATCTAGTTCTAGAACATAGTTCAGTAAGTTTGTACTCAACTTTTTCTTACTTACATTGTGTATTGCATAGGAACACTGCTGAGAATGTCTTGAACAGTATTTGATTATTCAGAAATAAAAGATAATATTAACTAAAGCCGATTTGTCATGACATTCACTCCTATCGAACTGGGAGTAGAACTAAGCCAAGTTATTCCTCAATTCAGTTTATCTTCATCCCAAATTTCAGTTGGACTGAAATTATGGAATGACTGAAACGTTGATATTAAAAATATTTCTATTGTAACTTTATTTGAAAATAAACTGAACACACTTAACAAATGAAAACTGATAAGGCTTTGAATGTCAGAAAGGGGAAAAGGAATGAAGTGGGAAATTAGGAGCTTGTGGAACTCGAACGGGGCAGCGTGGTTTCAGCGTTACCGCTCCTACCGACCACGCCATCCAGAGAATCACTACCTCTTAGTTCCGTACTTTATTACCTTTTCCCATACGTATCTTTTATGTCGATCATGATTTAATGTATAGATTACATTTTACTACTTTAATTTCTTTTCTTTTTCTAATAATTCTTTGCATTTTGTAAACTAACTTTCACACATTTTGTGTATTAATCACGTGACTCAAATCCCTATAATCAGGGGTGCAGTGCTGCCGGAGCGCCGCTCCGGCACCTCTGCAAGAGGAAGTTTGGAGGAATTACCATAACAAGCAACAACAAAATTTTCTCCATTAATTATCAACAGTTTCTTACTAGTCTTGTGAACAATTTGCAGCACCGTATGTTCACGACAACATCCATGAAAGGTTCTCAAACTTCTGAACCTCAAAGTATGTATAAATCACTGCTAAATGAAATGTATGTCCTTGAAAAAGACTACTGGCCTGATGAAATACCACCTAATTACGGAGAAGCTGAAATCTCATCTCTCTGTAAGAGGTTTAAGCTTTCTTCTTACTCTGTACTAAATGCTTTTAGACTATGTGGAAGATCATGGGTGCCGCATCCCCCAAGATTTACACCCATTACTGAGCTGTTCACAAGTTATTCCTATTAGTACTGCTGAGTGTGAGAGGGGATTCAGTCACATGAACTTGATAACAACAACACGCTCAAGAATTCTCATAAATCATGTATCAGCTCTTATGTTTGTTAAACTACATGGACCTCCTCTAGTTCAGTGGAATCCTGAGCCATATGCCATAATCATGGCTGCGGTACCACAGATCGGCAGATGACACCAGGACAAGAGTTGCTTCAGACCCCCGAAAACATATCACGCCTGACCCTTTGTGGAAATTATTGTGAAACTTCCCACTGGTGGTATTTGGTAAGCACTAAGTAGTTTTAACTTCTTAAATTGATAAAATACATGATTGCTCTTTTTTCTTTATTTGCTTGATAATTATATTTATTTTATAATTAGTGAGTGCAAACACGAAATACTTAGTCATCGTGTGGCATATATAGAAACAGGATAGGAAATGGCAGGCTTTTGTCAGGCCCACCAGAGCTCCGGCACCTATAAAATTGGCACTGCACCCCTGCCTATAATGCATTAACAGTTAATGAGAGCCCAGTAAAGCCAAAACTTAAAAGACAAGTTGAATAAATAAGTAAATATTCCAAAATTTGTTGTAGATTTCATTTACAATTATTGTAATATTACATTCATGAGTTTTCTTTCTTCATTTCAAAACTAATTAAATTTAACTTTGTATGATACAGACCTCCAACAAATAAAATAAAGTTAAACGAATTTTTGTTGTCAAGGAGGTCTAATTTGAATCTTTGTAACATTTGAACACTGGGACATTCGTATAGTGATTTGTTGACAAAAACAAGCTTAAGCAAATGTTCAGTTTCATTGTGTCTCTAATCTAAATCTATTGTAGTCGAAGTGAAAATGAGCCTGTCTCTAGCCTAACACAAAGGGGTTTGTTGGTTATTCCTGTTAATACTTCAAGAAACCAACTTCTCACACGTGGTAAGACGACTAACCTCTTCCGCTTTTTCCGTGGGAGCAGAAATTACCGTGTTTTCGGCTTTCTGATTCTCCTTTGGGGTTGTAGGACATATATCAGAGATGTCTGGAAGTTCTGATAAGGATTCCAATGCGTTGCTTTCAAGGTTAGGACGAAAACACTTGTGACCTCCAACCACTGTGGTACTGAGGAAAGTTGTGCGTATACATCATACATCAGGTTTATATGTACCCATGAGAAATGATAAAAACTATTCCATATTGCATAGAGTACCAGAGAAAATAATAGCTGCTAGAACTGATAAGGAATATTAGGACTAGATTGGTAGTACAACTTAGTCTGATGTGTTATACTTTATTACTGGTTTGCTACCTACACTAACAATTATTGGAAAAATATGCAATAAAAATTTCTTACCTAAAATCTTCACTACACCCCAGCTGAGTTTTGTCCAAGAATGTTGTACTGTGCAATGCAGTAGAATGAAGTTTGGGGTTGGAGTTTCTGCTACACTTAGTTTTGGGCTTGAACACATTGATTCTAAGTGGCGTTTTAGTGGAAAGAGTAGTCCCCACTTGTGTTAAATTGGTCATTGAACTAGCTGTCCCTTGCTTTAAATTAGGGGTCCTTTTAGTCCTGGAACTAAGAATTTCTATATATATCACTCACACACACACACACACGACTCTCGACTATCCACACATTAACTATTCACAAAATTGGCTGTTTGACATCATCATGTACCGCTAATTTTTCTATAATTGTTTTGCTGTTTTTATTTATGTACTCTATATTGTACTTTATAAAGTGAATGTCAAGTATCCGCATTTTTTCAACTATCCATATGCCTTTACGAACAGAAATATGTGGATAGTAGAGAGTATACTGTATGTATATATATATATATGATTTTAAGAATAGCCAGTATTTATACAACAAACTGTTTACAGGATGAAAAAAGTACATAATTCTTAGAAATATCCTCTACAACTGCGTTAAGAATCATTAAAAACAGATTTAAAATAATTTATAATATTATTGGGGATAAGGAGGAGGAGGTCCCTTTACCACTTTTAAAATACTTTTATATAGTTTAGTTTTGTAAGGTAATGTGACAAAAGCAGCATCCCAAAGATCAACTTTGTTGTACAAACCATTTAGACAAATTTAAATTAGAAAAAGTAACACGAATATTAAGGTTCAAAACAGTAATATAAATTTCTTCACTGCATCTTAATTTGGATAATTCCAGAAGGCAATTCATACCCATAACTGAACAAGATGTTACAAATTATAGCACAAGTACTCAGCCTACAGTACACACAACTCAAAATGATTTACATCATACAAGTGGACTAGACTAACGTTAGTATTCCATTAAAATACTGTACCCTGACTGAAATATTTGGAACAAAATTTAATATATTTATAGAGAGAAATCTCAAAAACCTACAAGTTTCATTTTAAAAAATCTATGGCAAAATCTGCACAATATAAACACATGCTAAAAGTATTTCCAAAACAATGATTGGATAGTTTGGGATTAGTGGGCCATGTCGTGGCCCTGTCACACCACCACTTCCTGTAGATCGGTGAAATTAAATGATACTGGGCCAGGATAGTAGTTTATCCAGATGTAGCAACTCATGATTTGGAACCCCCTCTATAATGTGACCTTTGCCATTATAAAGGAGGTTAAACAACCCCAAAACATCATCAATTTGAGATTAAGACAATTTGGCTATACAAACTACGGGTAGGGATACAAATTTTTTAAGAAATGAGAATGATGTACGGCTATATTTTTTTACTTTCGAATCCTTATAAATAGTTATAGCAGTACACATTAAAAGCAAAAATGTATAAAAAATAGGAATTACAATCAAGTGGAAGAAAGCAAGACATTTGAGAAACACCTTGGTGAAGAAAAATTTGTTAATTCTTTCTTAGCTATTTTTTCCTTAATCAAAGTTTCTAATTTTCTTCTATAGTTTTATTGCTTAAGCTTCAGTGGTTGTAGAACAAACCTAACTTGAAGAAAGATATACTGCAGCCTATGGGTCTTCAGGTTAAAAGACCAGAACAAATTTCTATCAATATATTGCTGAAGAAAGAGAGGCAATCTAAAAGCATTTTACAATCTTTCCTACAATTTTTGGCTTCTTACTTTGCTTTGAACTTCTCAAAGGAAGATCCCGAATTGGAAAGACTCGGAGAATTTGTTGCAGCTTTCATTGAAATTTCACTTGCTGCTTGTTTATATCTTGAAGGAATGATGCGAGACTTTGAGAGGTGAGCTGATTTAGTTTGTCTGTAATGGGAACACACATTATTTTTATGATGCATCTAATCTTTCAAAAAATTGAGTACAAATTCAAATTGAAGCTACCATGAATTAGGAAAGTTTAAGAAAGCTTCAATTAAACAGGCCTAATGTAAAGTAAATGTATGCCTTTGGGCATGTGGAGCATATGCATACCAGTTTAAAATTATTATTATCATTAGGGATGTACCAATATATTGGTAGATTTTTATCAGTATTGGCCAATATTTCAAAAGTATGATTTTTGAAAATTATGAATAAAAGACTATTTAGAGGATGAAATTTCCAATATTTTATCATTTTATTACTTCATATAGCTATTTTTTCATCATAGCCTTTTTGGCTATTTTAATCATAGCCTAGGTCCTAAGAAATGTAGCACACAAGTTTTACTGAATTTTCTTTTCAAACAGCCAATCAAACAATTGTAAATCCTTTGAGAAATAGGTAAAAGCCTAGAAAACAAAAAACTAACTTGTAGTCATAGCTCACAATATTAACCTAGCGAGCTGGTTAAAAACACATCTACTAAGCCCAATATAGGCCCGCAGACCTGCAGTCCAATTGTATAACAAACAAAACTATGACATCTAATGCAGTGTTGCCATCTTTAATGAAAAAGATTATTGCTTTGTTGCCAAATTTTCAACACAGAAAATAAATTATGAATATGTTAAAAAAATATGACAAACTAATAAACCCTAGCTGGATATTGGTATCGGTTATCAGCCAATACTGTTTTTAATTATCGGTATCAGTTATCAGCTAAAAAGCAATATCGGTACATCCCTAATTATTACTATACTGTATTTACATTTTATATCACTATATTTTGTCAATGTGTATGTTTATTTTCTAATGAGTTATTTTGTGTGTGGTAGTAATTGTATATTTGCTATGCTTATTATGTCCAAAAATCCACCCCTGGTATAGAAAAATTTTGCAAAAGAAACGCATCCCTCTCCTTAATAGCTTAATACATGGGTTGCTACAGGAAAATATGCTTCATTTTATATAACACTTTTTAGGAATGTAACCCTTATGTTAAATGAGGCCTTTCTGTATACCAAGAATTAATTCCCTCATATGGTTTCCCTTAGATTTTGGCAAGGAGGCCTACTAAACCAATAGGAAGTTTAGGCTTTACTGTTTCTTCACTGAAGTGTTAACAAAATTAAGTAGTTTATTCATTCTCTCAGCTTACACCTAACTTAAATTAAATTAACCAAATACAAATTGAAAATATGAACTTTTTATAAGCTCACAGCAATCTAAAATAGTACATGCCTAGTTGTTATCCTATTTTTTTAAGCATAAAATGTGCCTCTATAATAATTTACTAAAAGATGTAAAAAAGTAATTGTAGATTACAAGTGTACAAACAACTCACACTGTAATCCATATTCAAAATTTTAAAGAAAATTGGTACTTAGCCTGATGAATCTTGGACAAATACCATAACAGGAAAGAAACAGGTCACTAAATCAATATTTCATGGGTCTTCATATCTACAATTCTGAAAAACCTAATTTAAAATAGCTCACCAAATTTCATACTATACAGTACTTACTTCACTTAACCTTCAGGCTAAAGTTTTCTGAAACTTACTTTGAATCTTTTTTTGACAGATTCTTTGTGTGGAGGTTCTGAGTTGAATCAATACTGGAGCCATCTTTGGAATCTTAAAGGGGGGTAAAAAAAATGAAAAAAAAGAGCATGACATTCCCATCACAGCCTATGGTCTTTATCATTTGGTAATTTTAATAGTAATTATTTCAAAGTCAAATTATTTGAATTCAGAATCAAGAACATAAAATTTATTTAAAGATCATTTAATTTTCCTAAAAATTCTAAGGATCTAACAATGAATGATGATGCTAACAAAGAAGAAAATAAAATATTTAAGTCTTCACTCCCCAAAATCAAAACTTCCTACTCTATTTCCAGAAAAATAAATGCATGCCTCAACATATGGTACTTTATTTGCAGAGCTTTGCCTTCATTCCAAATAGGCCTATATACAGTGGTGGCCATAAGTCACACATCACCCCATCAATTAAAAAAAAAAAAAGTTAATGTAAAAGTAAAATACCAAAATTACTGTAAATGGTAGAAAAAAATATTTAGAAACTACTCAAGCATACAAAACATACTAATGAACTGCAGTCAGTATTTCGTACATTTACCCTTTTTTTTTCAGCACTTCAGTGATACATTGTGGCATGGAATTTACCAGTACTTCCCAATACTCTGGCATAATTTCCTGCACCCACACCTTATTTATGGCTTCAAGTAAATCATTCAATGATGTAGGGTTGTGACAGGTAACTTTTTCTTTAACCATTCGCCAACAGTTCTCTAGTGGGTTTAAAAACGGTGAGTTTCCCAGCCAAGGCCCAATCAGCTGAAAACCCGAATTTTGGAGCCAATCAGACATGGCTTTGGTACAGTGACATGGTGCTCCATCTTGTTGGAAAGACCTAACTATCCTGCAGGAGAAGTTGCTGCTGTTTATGGAGATGTGCCACATAACATTTTTCCAACAAGACAAAGTGCCATGTCACCACACCAGAGCTGTGTCTGAGTGGCTCCAAAATTTGGGTTTTCAGCTGATCAGGCCTTGGCTGGGAAACTCACCTGATTTAAACCCAATAGAGAACTGCTGGCAAACTGTCAAAGAAAAAGTTACCTATCACATCATTGAATGATTTGCTTGAAGCTATAAAGAAGGTGTGGGTGCAAGAAATTATGCCAGAGTATTGGTAAATTCCATGCCACGACGTATCACTGAAGTCAAGTACACATTTTTTTTTTATTTCTGCCACTCATCTCACTGATTTTAATGATTTTTGGTGTGGTAGTTGGGTATGATGAGTAATGAAGCGTGACCAAATTTTAGTCACTTGGGTCAAATAGTTTGGGAGTAATGACCCCCCCCAAATTTGGGGTCAGCAGTGTAACCTCATGATTTTGAAAAGTCATAACTCAGGATCTAATGGATGGATTTTAATGATTTTGGTGTCAAAATGCTTAGAAAAGACAGCCAGAATAACTTTCATTTTATGCACAGAGTGCGTACATTCCATTAAAAAAAAGTTGCATTTATATTTCACCTTTGACCTTGACCTCAGGTCAGAGTTCAAAAGTCAAGGTCATGAAAATTAGCATAAGTAAAGACCTTTAGATGAAGCATATTCAAGCAAAAAGTTGGAGTGGGATCTCTATGGGTTTGCTTTCCACAAGCATTTGAAATTGTGCATGTTGAAAATTTTGAGCATTTTATTTAAGATAAACTTCATAAATAGTTCATATATATGTATGTATATAAATATATGTATAAATACAGGGCGTCCCAAAAAAATGTATACACACTTTAACAGCTGATAGCTCAATTGATGTTTCTTTCTTTCCAAGTTAAACCCATTAGAATTAATAATGGCAGTCAGACTAAGCTTTGAACAAAGGAAATTCATTCTAAAATGCTACTGGAAGTGTGAAAACGCAGTTGAAGTGCAAAGACAGTTTAGGAGGGAGTTTCAAACAGATCCACCAACGCGACTTACCATCACTCGAATTAGAGATAAGTTTGAAGCCGATGGAACTGTTCAGAATGTCCACAAGAAGCGTTCCGGAAGACCACGGACATCAACAAGCCCCACAAAGCAAGAAAGAGTACTGGAAACGTATCACCACCAAAGTCCAAGAAAATCTGTGCGGCAAGCGAGTCGTGAGGTAGGAATTTCAGAATCTACAGAGCTAAGGCTAACAAAGACCCTAAGATCCACTCTAAGGTTAGCCCGAGAGAAAGGAAAGAGTAGCGGGTTAAGAGAAGAGAAGAGAAGAGAATAAGGGGTTAATCGTCTGTCCAACGCATTTTGAAGCGCTGTCAATGGAAAAGTTACATTCCAAGATTAGTCCATGCTATTAATGAAGATGATCCGGACCGAAGAGTGGAGTATTGCGAGTGGTACTTGGCACGATGTGGATGTGGATTGGACGAAGGGGTTTCGTAGAATACCCTCCGCGTTCACCAGACCTCACACCACTAGACTTTTTTTTATAGGGATACTTAAAAGACAAAGTCTACGCTATAAAACCTGCAACAGTCGCTGAATTGAGAGCAGCCATTGAACGAGAATGCACACAAATACCAAACGAAATGTTTCGTGATGTTTGCGATTCCATTGCTTCGACCAGAACGGACATCAGTTTGAAAACAGGCATTGACAAAACAATTAAATAATGTCTGTAGATTCTATTACATTTTGAAAATGAAATGTATTTTAATAAACACTGCCTTTATAATTATTTAAAGTGTGTATACATTTTTTTGGGACGCCCTGTATAGCTACATTCATGGTTTGATAAATAAACTGTATGTATTAAGATTTTTGCTGCTTTAAAAGAACAATAATTTTCATCACAGTACCTACATAATTTGTATGTTTAATCATGTTAAATTTGGGTATGTTCAGGTTTTGACTATATGCTGATAAAATGTCATCAAAATATTGTTGTGATCCATTCAATTCCCACAATAAATTAAAATCTTCTGATCTTCAGCCTGCTTCACAATCACTGATAGAAAAATTTCCAAATCATTTGAAGCCAGGCCAAAAGTTATGTTCATCATGCAGAAAAAAATTTTCCTTACCTATCTTACAAGTTCAAAATATAGCAGAACCAGAAATATTATCAAGCTCATCTGATACTACTATGGAAACTGTGTCATCAGATGATGTTTTTGTTGACAAGGAGGCTGAATTGTCAGCAATGAATGAGACAATTGCCATGATTGGGGAAAGTCTGATTGTCAAGCGCAAGATTCAAAGAAATGAAGCATAACCTCCCAACAAAAATGGCCAAAATACAAAGTTCAGTAAGAAGACACTTAGATATGGTAGGTGAAATTCCTCAAGAGCCAGGTCCATCAAATGCAGACAAACTGTCCGAGCCAGTAGTAGTTGTCCAAACATTGAAAGATAAATATCAAAACTCAGATAAACATGACCAAATTATGATTCTAACCATTTTTGCACCATCAATGAGTAAGAAAACTAATTCAAGAATTTAACTGTTCACAAAGAATGGCTGTTCAGGGTCAGCAGCTTGCAAAAGAAAAGGGAGTATTGTCATCACTGAATACAAAGATGGGGAAGGAATGGCCACTGGAAGTAACTAACACTGTTAGAGTTTTTTAGAAATGATGAAATAAGTAGATAAATGGCAGGCAAGAAAGACTGCATAACAATAAAAGAAAATGGTGAATGAAAAAATATCAAGAGAGGTTAGTTTTATGTAATCTAAAAGAAGCATATCAAGAATTTAAGTTTAAGTTTCTAGCTCTCTCTATAGGATTTTTGAAATTTGCGATGCTACACCCCAAAGAATGTTTTGGCGGGAGCAAGTGGGATGCATAGTGTGTGCACAGGGCCATTTCTAGCCATTAGGGGGCCCTAAGCAGTATACCCATTTGAGGCCCCACCCCTCCATCCGCCAACTCATTCCTTACTAAACCAATGGTGGATTGGGTGTGTGATGGAAACATATCCTGGTGAGGGTGAAGTGAAAGTAAACTTCCTTCACCCTTGTGGCCCAAACAAGTCATTTACTTATCTTGAAAATCCTGATATACTTACAGTAGATTTGTCTGACATCACAATCATAAACCCAATGACAGCTACTGGAAGAACATATACAATCACAAAAAAGGAAACCAATGAAGCCACTATGATCCTGAAAAAGCATCATCTTAAAAAGTAATCAAGTAACTGGATACAAGCTTATTGTCAAAAACATATAATCAAAAACTTACAATTGCATTGAAAATGTGAGTATTGCTATTTAAATTGCTTATTGACATGTATGCCTATATACTGTAACTAACTATATTTTAATAATTACACTTATGAATACAGTTCTAAGTATTAGTCTATCTTAAATTGTACAGCTTCCTAATATTAAATTATTATTAAATAGCGGAAATCCCTCTACCATCTAGTCGTTAGAGTCTGTGACTGTGAATAAATGGTCCTGGGTTAGAATCCTAGTAGCTTAGAGGTTAAAAAATTTATTTTCTCCACAAGCACGTGCCCGATGCCTATGCTTGTTTCTGCCATACAGTAGAATATATAAGATCTCTAAACTAATACGGAATGAAAAAAAACCTGTTTTGGCACCCTGCATAGTATCTAGGACTAGGTCCTTCGGAAGTTGGAACAAGGTACACACCTAGGCCTTGTGAGGTAACTAAGGGGTTTAACTACCTACCTTGCTAATTAATTTTTTAAACAACTTATCATGATATTTTTCTTAAATTTTTAATAGATATAAAATTTATATTTTTCAGGTTCAGCACAGCAATATGAAGTGTTAATTCATCAGAAATACCTGTACAAGTTAGTTACTATTCAAACTTCAAACACCTAAATTTCAAGTTATTTTTAACTACAAAAATTATATAGGATTTGTGATAAAAATTATTGATACTTTTAGAGAACCAAATAATTTGTTTGTAAAAATCTTGATACTTACCTATAGGTATATATCAAATCATGTATGTAGCTATATTATAATATGTACAATTGTACACATATATATATATATGAACTATTTGTGAAGTTATCTTAAATAAAATGCTCAAAATTTTCAACATGCACAATTTCAAATGCTTGTGGAAAGCAAACCCATGGAGATCCTATTCCAATTTTTTGCTTGAATATGCTTCATCTAAAAAGGTCTTTACTTATGCCAATTTTCATGACCTTGAATTTTGAACTCTGACCTGAGGTCAAGGTCAAAGGTGAAATATAAATGCAAATTTTTTTTAACGGAATGTACGCACTCTGTGCATAAAATTAAAGTTATTCTGCTGTCTTTTCTGAGCATTTTGACACCAAAATCATTAAAATCAATCCATTAGATCCTGAGTTATGACCTTTCAAAATCATGAGGTTATGCTGCTGACCCCAAATTTGGGGGAGTCATTACTCCCAAACTATTTGACCCAAGTGGCTAAAAATTGGTCACGCTTCATTACTCATCATACCCAACTACCACACCAAAAATCATTAAAATCAGCGAGATGACCTGACATAAAGTGTGTCCACTCGACATGGAATGCCTCAAATGTACAAAATACTGACAGCAATTCATTAGTGTTTTGTATATTTGAATACTTTCTAAATACATCTCTTCTACCATTGACAGTAATTCTGATATTTTACTTTTACATTAAAACAATTTTTTTTAATTTATCGGGTGATACATGACTTATGGCCACCACTGTATAATGTCCCAAATAAAATAATATTGAAGCTCAAGGTATTCTATAAATGACAAAAAAGGCATTTGCAAGATATACAAAAGAAAGTTGTAATTCTCTAATTACCCCATAGCTACTTTTAATAAAAATTAAAATTCTTTATTTTTTTAAATATACCGTAGGTAGTAGAGGAATACATTTACAATTTTCAGTATAAAGTATATAGCTAGCATTTAAACTACTTCATCTTAAGAACTGGCAAATATGAGGTAAAAGAATTACTTTTCATAGCAATAAATTGGTAATTATCTAGCACCAGTTAATGCTGAAATGCTAATTTTCATTATGAAAAATATTAAGCTTCTTAATTTTGATTATAGTATTAAGGTTTAACCCTTCAAAAACAGGAAGCATACATTAATGTTTTCCCAAAAAGGACAAAACTACTGGAAGCGTAAATAAATGCTCATGAAAATTGCTTGTTTTTTTAAAGTTTCATGAATGTTTTTCCACTTTTTCTGTCCAAGCATGTCAGTTTTAATTGTTACTATATTTACTGATGGGTACATTTGCTACGAATGTGTGACTTCCTGCCCATGCATGACCTTTTTTTTCATATAACAAAAATGCTAAAATGATGAAAATAAAAAACTATAATAATTTAATAGAGAGAAAGTAAAAAAAAATAAAAAGCTGAATATGACTCACAAATGTGCGAGAGAGAGAGAGAGAGAGAGGTAGTGGTATTGCATGGTGGAGGGGTGTGTAACTTACTACTCCAAGTAGATCTTGAGTTACCAGGGCATTTATCTTATTTATAAATGTTATTCTTCCTATATACCATATATCTGCTATACGACTTGAAAGACTACGAGACTTACCACCAATAAGAACCTACTTTTATGAATATACTTTATAAATCTATATCCTTGTATAAATCATATTATAAATCAATAAAATCAAAACTAATAGTATCTTACACTACTGCAATTCATTACCAAGACCCATTTCATTCACAAAATCAGCTGATAACACCACCTCTAACTATTGGTTCAACCACTATCTACCCCCCCCCCCCCCCCCCTCCACCACCCAGTCCCATAATGCAAAAATGCTTTATGGGTGCATGCACACCTGTGCGCCTCATGTCCATACTAATGCTTCAATTGAATTAATATTTGAGACTATGAAAATAGAAGAGTTTAGTTACATTGAGACCAAAATAATTTAATTTGGTAAGGAGTCAATTTTTTGGTAAAAAACCCATAATGGGGGACTGACCTGGTTTATGACCCCCATAGCAGAAGGGTTAAAATTTAAAAATGGGCCTAGCAATTATGACTAATAATGCTTTGAGTTTTTGGTAAATGTTTAGAATAACTCTAAACTGTTTTAAATGATATAATTTAAATGAATCTATGAATGCATAATTTATGGAAATTAAATAGTGTGGAGTTATTCTAAACATTTACTGAGTTTTCTTTTTTATCATAGACTGATATATAATATCAGGAAGCCAATATTTGAGACCTACCTAAATACCTATACAAGTTTGAGAATTTTAAAGATTTTTTTTTTTAAGTATCATAAATTTGTAAACTTTGAGAAAATTACTTTTTTATTTCATCAAAATACATTACAAATGTGCATAATGAAGCCAAAAGCTTAGTTATTTCCCACATGACCAATTTTAGTTAGTCACAAGCTTTGTAACAAATTTCAACTTTGTCAAAAACACTGGTCTCTACAAAACTTAATATTTACCATTTTTGGTGTATGACAGTTATACTTAGACTAGACCTACAAATTTCAAGAGAATAACAATCCACTATATCACACTTAATAAAAATAGCTGCTTATTTATATTATAGTATAATAAGAAAGTTGCCCTAAAATTTAGGCTATATATCAACCAACGTTGCATGACAGGATCAAGCACAGATAATTTTAATTAAAACTCATGCCCAGCACACCAGGCATAAAAATGTTAGGGAAAAATCCTTGAGTGACACCACCAGAAAACTTAAACAGATTTTGCAGTCTCATCAGGTAAGAGATGTAGGATGAAAGTTTAAACAGTTAAATTGCAGTTTAGCACCCAACTGGTGCTTCACAACTTCCTCTTGGAAATCACCAAACTCTACAAACCATAAATGGTAAGGTTTTTAATAATGATAGGTCATATTAGGTTAGGTAAACTTTAAATAGCTATAACTTTTTTGTTATTTATTTGACAAATTTGGATTCCTAGTTTAGAAAAAGGAGAAAACTGGGGTTTTCACAATCTGGAAAATGAGAATTTAGCAATTTCTACAGTCTGGATTTTGTCTAAAATTTCCGCCCGACGCGACATCCGCAAGAACATTATGGAAAAAATCCTTGCACAATGAGTCAGAAAACTCAGCAGATTTTACAGTTGAGCTAGCGAGATATCTAAATTGAGGTTCAACAAAAATTGTCAGACTTGATGCATCACTTTTAAAGCTAAAATACTGGTTTCAGTCTTTCAGATTTACTAGAGTATCTTCTTAGACTGGCCTACTCTCAATATACGCCTAGGGCCTAGATCAAGTTACCTCCTGAGCTTCCTGTTTCTGAATTTTCTGATGTTCGATTTTCGACACCCGATGAGTCAACCTTGCCTCTATTTTCTACTTGTGACATTATGATTTATGAATACAGAATTGCAAAATTTGTGGTAAATCTACCTCCAACTAACGAGTTGGGCCTACATAGGACTTTATTTTTCGTTCAAACTTTTAGTTTTCCATTTAAATTTAGGAGCCAAAATACACTCATCGTTGTTGTTGTTTTAATGTATTCATTTCCTGTTCAGCGAGCCAACAAAATAATATAGTCTAATATTATATTAAACCAAAGGCTACTACCAAGACCAAGTCTTATCATGTCATTCATGAGGTGTCATACAAAATGAGATCTACAACTTACTCATACTATTTACTATGAACCAAAGATTTGTCTTGTGGGAAGCAATGGCAAGTTATATTGTCCAGATTTCCTTTTATCTGGACGTTATTTCTATTTACATTTCTATTCCACTTTGAAAACATGAAGCCAAAATTAGCAAGCAAAATTTGAAAATCTTTATTCAAAAAAGATACAAGTAACAGGGTTTTACAATTTTTAGATATTTGATATGAATCATATGATATTAATATATTCACAGTACTCTAATCTGAATATTTCATTGCAAGCATGGAGGCTTTTTAAACAAAATTAATGGCATTTAGTTTATTCATTTCATAAAAATGTGAAAGTGGCAAGTAATGGTAATTATGATAAATAATAATAATAATATAAAGTTTACAAAATGTTACATAATTTTAAATTAAATTATTTACTGTATATTTAGTAGAAAATATAGGATGCGTATTAAAAAATATAAAAAGAATAAATGGCCTAAGTATAGAATCCGTGGTTAAACTATTATTCAAGACAACGGCGTGGTTATATTTATTTAAAACATGCAAAGTATAAAATGCAAGTCTGACAAGTTTTTAAACGTGATATTTCTGTAGAATAAGATCCAAGAAGTTGTCAAAATAGCTTTTGCCATTTTCCTTAATTATGCGGCGCCACAAGAATTCATGAAGGTAGGAGCAGCAGGACGACCAGCCATTGTTTAAAGCTAAGATTGCAATATTAACTAAATAAAACAAAAAATTGCGGCCCCCGGTTAACTGAATGCCTGGTTAGGTCAACTGTACGCCCTTGATGATTGATTAGGTGAAGTCGTGATATTTTCGTTAAAACTAACGAAAATATCATGACAACCTAACCAATCGTCAAGGGCGTACAGATGACCTAATCAGGCATTCACTTGACCTAACCGGGCATTCACTTGACCTAACCGGGCATTCAATTGACCTAACCTGGCATTCAGTTGCCCTAACTGCCATAAGACGACGTAAACAGGAACAAATTTACATTTTCTGAATTTGACCACGGACTATATACCAGCACAGCATAATAAATAATTTGACCACGGACTCTAATACTCTAATACTTATGCCGAATAAATTACGAAATTAAAAGTGCTTAATGAAATTAATATAGTTAACACTCTGGACTACTTTTTACGCACTTTGCGTCAAAAATCTATCCTAACCCTTGGGTCACTTCTTACGCGAAACGCGTCAAGTTGATCTGGCCAAGAGTAAATGCAAAATTTCTCTGAGTATTGTCGTCTTGACGCATGTAGTTTGTCAGCTATGACGAGTCACAGATCAACTTGACGCGTTTCGCGTAAGAAGTGACCCAAGGGTAGGATAGACCGATAGAGTTTTGATGCGAAACGCGTAAGAAGTAGTTCAGAGTGTTAAGTAGTTGATTATAAAATGGGAACTTCATTACTATGATGAAAATGGCAGTAGTAAACTTATACATCAGTAGGAGATAATGAAGTGCTCCTTTAGTGATGAAGTCTGCCTGATATGCATGGGAATTGCATTCCATAAATCTGTTCCTCTGAAAGAGAGTGCATTTCTTGCAGTTTCTATTGTATAGTTAGGTTTGTATATAAAATCCCTTAGCAGTCTGGTGTTATAACGATGGTGTATTTGATGGGGATGATTGCTCTTTGAATGGATGATGTATGTTGATTTTTACTGATAACTTTGAACATATTGACAGCAACATTGAATTTTTCTAAGTCATTTAGTTTTAAAATATTTAACTCTTTAAACATTGAGAAGTGTGATTTTGTCTGTTGTCATTATTCGAGAGAGTTCGCAAACATTTTTTATGAATTACTTCCAAATTAGTAGCCATTTCAGATCGACATCTACCCTCTCTGAACTACATGATGGAGACTGGTCAGAAAAATCAGGTAGGTAATCGTCGTAGAATTGTGTGCAGTTCACTACACAAATCTGCAGCATCGACATCTCTAGAGTCTCCATGCTGTAAAGCTTCCTGTAGTTTCAAACAATGCTCCATTACTTGTTTTGACGTTTTATCGAGCAAACTGTGGATATCATAAAGAAAGCCAAACACAGAACCAAGTTGATACCTCTGTTCACATCGTTCTTCAACTGACTGTATTGCCACCTCAAGGATTGCATAAAAGAAAGTAACTTTAAATTTTTCTTTCGGGCTCTGAATTGGCTCGTCATCTACTTCATAAGTGAATAGTTTCCTTTTTCTCCAAATATGTACTAGTTCTGTTTATTCTTGTTCGAAGTTTGCTGGTAACTAACTCCTCAGAAAGTTCACGAGCATCTATCAGTATTCTTTCAAATCCTTTGTCGCATGTGCAGTCCACAATAAACTTTTTGGTATGTTCCAATTGTGTAAGAGCAGCATGTGTGTCAAAGTCTTTTGCCTGAAGTAGTTTACTAGTCAAGTTAATTTAAAAAAAGATAGACCAAACAATGAGAGAAATCACAAGTTTAAAACTGAAAATTCCTTTCGCAATAGCTTTTGCATCGGCGCGTGAAGTATTGCCACATGATCCTGTTAGGGTAGTATCGTCAGCAATTTCAATTAGTACATCATAAATATTGCCAATCATATGCACTAAAATTACAGCCATAAACCACTACCACGACCGGTGTTTGTGTATTGTCTGTAAATATCTCATGAATTAAAGTTTAAAGTGTACGGTGTAGCGTCATGGTCCTAAACACGGAACACATGTTCAATATCAATCATGAGATTCTCCAGGTCAAATTTTGAACCACTCTGCATCGATTTCTCAATACGTGAGAGGATGTAGTCAATATCCTCCTCAACCAGGCGTCTGTAGAGTATAACTACCCGAAACAGATCCCATCCCCATCCCCATCATTCTCCTCCCGCCTCTCATTGCGTTGAAGGGCGTATGTGACGAGGGTCGAGCTACGTTCGAAACTCTCAGCATAAGCGATCCGTGTATCAACCCTAACGCTGTACATATTGCTGACCAGTACGGCCCTACGGGTGTGTTACTCACATTGTATAACAACGTCACTGATACACGGCATACACCTACGTCTGAAGGGTGAGTTGTTTCTGTGTGGGGTGTAACTGCGTCAGAAGAAGGGTCTTGGGATGCTGCGGATGATGTGAAAGGTTGAAGTGACAAGGATCCATTTAAGTTGTCTGATGCGGGTGAGTTTGGTGACGAAGGTATTGTTGTTGTTTAGCCGATCAGACCACCCTGATCGAGCAAGCCGGCGGCACGCAGGTAACCGATCGCCCTCTCCGGAGTGGACCAGAGGTTCAGCGCACTAGTGATGTTGTGTTCTATGTTATGCTAGAGTGGTACAGTCTGTCATAATGTGTTCAATTGTTTGTGGTGTGTCCTGGCACAGGTGGCAGGTGTCGTCTGTGGAGTTATCTAGTCTGTGTTTATATGTCTGTAAGTTGGGGTGATGTCCGCATCGGAATCGTACTAAGTTAACTCGATCCGCTCTGCTCAGGCTCATCTCTGACCTGTTAATGGGTGGCGGCTTCGCACCTAGGACCGCATTCGGACCGAGTCGTGTCAGTGCTTTGTGGGTTAGGTGTGTGTGATGGGTTTTCTGTACTGTGTGATGTCTGTGAGGCGTGGTATGGAATGGAGTATTTGGTTATAATGTCTCTCTGGTGTTGCCTTAATGGTGCGAGGTGTCGGTGCATGATTGTACATTTAGTGGCAAGGGTGTTGTGGGTTAGTTATCGCTGCTGCCATGAATTGTGTTCCCCTCATGTCTAGATGTTCCCTAACTTTCAGTATTTTTGTTTCTGTGTGCAGGTGTTCTATTGGTGTTGTTTGAATACATCCTGTAATGATACGAAGTGCGTTGTTTTGTATTGTCTGTAAGGTGTTTATGTGTGTGTTTGAGATAATGGGTGCCCAGCATGGGCTAGCATAGTCCATAACTGAGCGAATATATTGTTTGTATATGAGTGATGTTGTTTCGTGCTGGTGTCCAAAGTTTGTGCCTGTTAGTAGTTAGTACCCTAAGCGTGTTAAGTCTTGACGTACATTTGTTTTTAATGTCCTGAATGTGGTTTGCAAAAGATAATGATGTGTTGTATGTGACCCCAAGTATTTTGGTCCTGTGAGTGTGTGGAATGTTGGTGTTGTTTAGTGTAAGCTGTGGAGTTATCTGGTGTTCTTTTGTGTTGCTTGTAAGCAAGGTGATGGTTGATTTTGTAGGCGCTACTTTGAGTCTATTGTGTGTGAGCCAATCTTGTATACTGTTTATGTATTTTTGTAGGTTATTTGTAGCGGTGTCGATGTTGTTCTACAGATCTACAGAAGCTAAGGCTAACAAAGACCCTAAGATCCATTCTAAGGTTAGCCCGAGAGAAAGGAAAGAGTAGGGGGTTAAGAGAAGAGAATAAGGGGTGAAGTAAGTAGCAACACCAATCACTCGTGGGTTAACATTCATTCAGAAAAAGAGAAAAAAGACTCACCATCATCATCCGCCGGCCACTGGCGACAAGTCAGAAAAATAGTCGGAGAGAATAGGAAAGGGGTGAAAGATGAAAAGAAGCAAAATAAGAACGCTGACAAACCATGCAAACACAGTCTTAACTCACTGTCATACCATGCAAACTACAGACATGCAAATAGAGTTACAGACATGTAAGTAAGGAGAGGATAAGAAAAGAAAAAAAAAGCACGTAAAGTAAAACAAAAAGTGGGTTAGTTTACGCTACATCTACGTTCTTGTTAGTCTAATTTTTTTTTTAATAATAATAATTGTTGTAGGTGGATGTTAGAGTGATGTCATCTGCATATGATGATAAGGTAAGCTTGTTATCTATGGGTCTTGGAATGTCATGCATGTATAAGTTAAACAGTGTTGGTGAGAGAACAGAGCCTTGAGGGACCCCGTTCGGAAAAAGCTTGTTTTTGGATAACTTGCCATTAAATGTAACATGTGAGTATTTTCCTGAAAGATAGTTGCTCAGCCACCTTTTGGTGTTATTGTGCATGTTTGTGTTAAGTATTTTGTTTATGAGAGGGAAGCGTGGGATAGCATCAAATGCTTTACTAATGTCTATTGTTGCTAATAGTGTACGTTGAGCTGGTCGTCTGGAGTTGATGCCATCCATGATGTGCTGCGTGAGGTTAGTGAGTAATGTCGTGGTTGAGTGGTGAGGTCTGAATCCATGTTGAGTAGGCGATAGTGGTATGTGTGGGTTGGTGATTTGTAAGATTAGTCTTTCTGTTACTTTGGAAGGTGTGCATAGTAAAGTAATGGGTCTATAGGAAGCTGGTTCTGTTGGATTTTTGTTGAAGGTGTTGGTGTTAGTGGCGACATTGTGTCCTCAGAGTTGTACGACTCGAATCTCGAACGTTTTGTAGGTATACCTGATGTGGAGTCATAATAATGACTTTTTAAGACTTAATATATACTGTAATAAAAAAATTAATTTATAATTTTCAACTATTAATTCGTTTGTATATTCTGTATTAATTAATACTTTTTCGTGATTCGTATATTACCTATTCATAACTATCAATGAAGTGATATTTATTTTATAAATAAAGAATTTTGAATTCGAAATATTTAGTTATTTTTAATTGAATTTCTTCTCGTGTTAATGCGAATGATATTAAATTAATTTCATTAAAATTAATTACCGTAATTAGAAAATAAAATAAATTAGAATTAAGTAATTAAATAAATTATAAAATACTGTAATAGTTAATCATGACAAATTATTCATGAAACTTGTAAATTGTAATGTACCTGATTACTTAGTCTGTATATTAATATTCTGGTATAATCACCAGACAATAATTGTAAGATGGGGTGGGGTTAATTCAGAACCAATATCTGCAGAGCCGCCGAGAGGGCGGGGAAGCCGGGTTAAATCCCCGGGGCCCGGACCTCTAGGGGGCCCGGAAAAAGGGGGGATTGTACTATTATTTGTAGGTTTATAATGACTTTATTAGAATGTTATACCTAGGTAAAATCATTTGTGTTTATATTCAATTCGATTAAACTGATGAATCTGATGATGTCTCAATTAAACTGGTGAGATGTGAGATACTTTTCTTTAATGTAATTAATCCTAATCTGTAGTATAAACAATTCATATGAATGCCCTATGTTTACTATATCTATATTATTATTATTATTATTATAACTTGCGTCATTGATTATATATATATATATATATATATACATTTCAACTGCAAAGAACACGCAGTATAAATAACGTAAAGAACGACGCTTGTATAGGAGAACATTCCGCGCAAGATGAGAAGAGAGAACGAACAAATGAAAAAATGAGGTAACCACCCGGGAATCGAACCCGGGATCTTCCGATTGCCGGTCAGATATGATAACCACTACACCATGGTCCTCAATCGATCAGAAGTCGTAATTCCTCTACATACGCGCAGAAACCAATGCCCCGAGGGGGCACCTCCCGCATGCCGTACCTATATATACATTTCAACTGCAAAGAACACGCAGTATAAATAACGTAAAGAACGACGCTTGTATAGGAGAACATTCCGCGCAAGATGAGAAGAGAGAACGAACAAATGAAAAAATGAGGTAACCACCCGGGAATCGAACCGGGATCTTCCGATTGCCGGTCAGATATGATAACCACTACACCATGGTCCTCAATCGATCAGAAGTCGTAATTCCTCTACATACGCGCAGAAACCAATGCCCCGAGGGGGCACCTCCCGCATGCCGTACCTATATATACATTTCAACTGCAAAGAACACGCAGTATAAATAACGTAAAGAACGACGCTTGTATAGGAGAACATTCCGCGCAAGATTCCGCCCCCTCGGGGCATTGGTTTCTGCGCGTATGTAGAGGAATTACGACTTCTGAACGATTGAGGACCATGGTGTAGTGGTTATCATATCTGACCGGCAATCGGAAGATCCCGGGTTCGATTCCCGGGTGGTTACCTCATTTTTTCATTTGTTCGTTCTCTCTTCTCATCTTGCGCGGAATGTTCTCCTATACAAGCGTCGTTCTTTACGTTATTTATACTGCGTGTTCTTTGCAGTTGAAATGTGTATATATAGGTACGGCATGCGGGAGGTGCCCCCTCGGGGCATTGGTTTCTGCGCGTATGTAGAGGAATTACGACTTCTGATCGATTGAGGACCATGGTGTAGTGGTTATCATATCTGACCGGCAATCGGAAGATCCCGGGTTCGATTCCCGGGTGGTTACCTCATTTTTTCATTTGTTCGTTCTCTCTTCTCATCTTGCGCGGAATGTTCTCCTATACAAGCGTCGTTCTTTACGATATATATATATATATATATATATATATATATATATATTGTGTACCATAACTATATTATTGTTATTTATATTAACAGGAATGTTGTTCAATTAAGTTTATTAAAGCCTAAGAAAAGGAGAGCGTTTCATTTCAATTTAATCAACTTAATTTCAAGATCAGAGGATATGGACAAGTTTCTGAAGCCGGAAAGATTTGATGCCGATCCCTAATCCTCAAGTTCGTCTCGTCTCTGGAGTCAGTGGTTCAAGACATTTCAGAACTTTCTGGCCGCGTTACCTTCTGATCTTCAGACTCAAAAGCTAAGTTTGCTCGTAAACCATGTATCTCCTTTAGTCTATGAGTACATAGTTGATTGTACTACCTATGAAGATGCTATAAAGTTGCTCAATGAACTTTATATAAAACCAAAAAATGAAACGTTTGCTCGTCACCTATTAGCCACCCGTCGTCAGGAGATGGGAGAGAGTTTGGACCATTACATGAATGCATTAAAGCATCTGAGTAAAGACAGTAACTTTCAATCGGTCTCTGCAGATCACTACAGAGATGAATATATAAGAGATGCTTTTATAAACGGTTTGAGTACTCCTTTCATTAGGCAACGATTGCTTGAAAACAAATCTCTCAGTTTACAGATCGCTTTTGATCAAGCTCGCAGCCTTGAGTTGGCTCAAATTCAGTCTGATACTTATATACGTTCTAATGCTCTTCTAAATTCAGTTAGTTGTGAAACTGAAACAATTACAATAGAAAAACATGAGGCTAAACAAGGTGCTAATGAAACTCTTTGCGAGGAGTCTTCTACTGCTGCAGCAAGGTCTCGTAAATGTTTCTCTTGTGGGAGCCAATGTGCATCCGCGAGCTAAATGTCCTGCAAGAGATAATTTATGTCATAAATGTGGTATTAAAGGCCATTTTGCCAGAGTTTGTCGCTCTAATTCAAAAGTTTCTGCTTCTGTTAATACTTTAGCTTCTCTATCAAGCTCTATTTCTCATTCTTTGAAAGAGGCAATTCTTACTATTTTAGCTAATGGTTTGTCTTTGAAGGCACTAGTGGATACAGGTAGCACCGAAAATTTTATTGATATAAATATTGTAAAAGAAAACAAATGGAAGGTATATAAAAGTCAAGTGTCAATGGTTAATACTTCTCATGTAACTAAAGTTGATAGGTTTTGTTGTGTAGATTTGACATTCAAGGATCGTACCTATAAAAATGTTAAGTTATCACTTCTGCCTAATCTATGTACTAATGTTATTCTTGGCCATGATTTTTTGTCTAGACATGAATCAGTTGAGATACCTTTTGGGGGAAGAGAACCTTCCTTAACTGTGTGTAACCTTGCAGCAGCCGAGGTGGAACCTCCTTCTTTATTTAATAATTATTTAAGTTCTGAATGCAAACCCATTGCTATTAAGTCACGCCGATATTGTCAGGCAGATATGAGTTTTATTTCGTCCGAAGTAGATCGCCTTCTTAAGGAAGGCATTATCGAACCCAGTCGAAGTCCTTGGCGGGCACAAGTTTTAGTGGTAGCCAATGAATCTCATAAAAAACGCCTAGTTATTGATTATTCTCAAACAGTAAATAGATACACGCAGTTGGACGCTTATCCTCTACCTAATATAAATGAAATGGTGGGAGAAATTGCAAAATATAGTATCTTTAGTACAATAGATCTTAATAGTGCGTATCATTTGATCCCTATCAAGGAGGAGGATAGGTCATACACTGCTTTCGAAGCCTGTGGCCAGCTGTTTCATTTCAATAGAATCCCGTTTGGTGTAACAAGCGGCGTAACCTGTTTTCAGAGTAATCGATGACATAATTCGTAAAGAGGGTTTAAAGGATACTTCCATTTATGTGGGCGATATCACTATATGTGGACACGATCAGAAGGAGCATGATGATAATTTGACAAAATTTTTAAATGTTGTAAAAAAGTATAATCGGATCTTTTCCGTTTGACACACATGGTTCGATTTTATTTTAAATTTCTACACAGACGTAGTTTTGCATGCCGATTACGAAAATCAGAACCATTTTTTGGAGAAATTAATAATAAAAAAGTTACAACCCTTTAAAGTATTTATTAATATTAGTGACAAAAATCAACACAAATTAATATTTTCGATTAAATGTTGCGATGCACTGTAGCATTTTTTGGAACTGGTCGCAGTTTTCGTGTATACTATAAACACCCAGGAATGTCTGTCAGTCAGTCCGTCACGCTCAGTGTGTCAGTCGGTCACGCTGAGGAACGTTTGTCGGTCACGCTCAGGAACGTTTAGGTTAAGTCGTGATATTTTCGTTAGCTTTAACCAAAATATCACGACTTAACCTAACCAATCGTCAAGGGCGTACAATTACCCTAAAAAAAAATAAAAAAAAAAATAAATTTATTTTTATTTAACCAAACTAGCACGACTTAACCTAACCAATCGTCAATGCCGTACAGTATAAAGAATCCTCTTCTCTTAATAAGTTATATAAAAATAAATAAATAAAAAAAAAATATTTTTTTATTTATTTTTTTAGGTTAATTGTACGCCCTTGACGATTGGTTAGGTTAAGTCGTGAGAGTTTGGTTAATTTTTGCTACCCGCGACCCGCACGAAGGGCGGATCTTAGGCTAGTTGTAACTTTTTTATTATTAATTTCTCCAAGAAATGGTTCTGATTTTCGTAATCGGCATGCAAAACTACGTCTGTGTAGAAATTTAAAATAAAATCGAACCATGTGTGTCAAACGGAAAAGATCCGTATAATCTTCATATTAACGAAAGTAAGAGTTCTACATCTAAGTCATCTATAGATTTACTAGGTTATAGAATAAGTGATGATTCTTTAAAGCCTGATCCTGAGAGGTTAAAAACCAATGCTCGAAATGCCTCCTCCTAATAATGCTAAAGACATGCGCCGAGTAATGGATATGTTTGCCCACTATTCTAAATGGATCGGAAAATTTTCCAAGAAAGTACGACCTTTGGTTGAAAATAAAACATACCCTCTCCCTCTTAACGTAATTAATGCTTTCGAAAATCTTAAAAGTGATATTGCTAATTCTGTTGTTGTTGCCATTGGTGATAATATTCCTTTTGTAGTAGAGACTGATGCGTCTGATTACGCAATAGCTGCTCAACTTTGTCAAGCTGGACGTCCAGTCGCCTTTTTCGCCCGTACTCTGTCGCCCTCTGAAAGGAATCATTCCTCTATAGAAAAAGAAGCATACGCCATTGTTGAGTCTATCCGAAAATGGCGGCATTATCTGCTTGGTAAACACTTTAAACTGGTAACGGATCAAAGGTCAGTAGCGTTTATGTTTGACACTAAACATAAAGGAAAAGTTAAGAACGAGAAAATCATGAGATGGAGACTTGAATTATCAAGTTTCAGTTATGACACTGTATATCGACCAGAAGAGAAAATATAGCTCGAGATACTCTTTCTCGCGCATTTATAGCATCTATTAATAAACATCATTTAGAAGAGTTATACATTGCCTTGTGCCAAAATGTGCCATCCCGGAGTAACTAGAATGTGGCACTTTGTTAGAAGCCGGAACCTTCCATATTTAATTGAAGATGTAAACAACGTTATTTCAAAATGCATTGTATGCACCCAGTGTAAACCGAAGTATTTAAATAGTAATCAAGGTCAGTTAATAAAAGCTACACAACCTTTCGAAAGATTAAATATTGACTTTAAAGGTCCTTTGCCTTCCAATTCTTGTAATCGTTATCTGCTAACGATAGTAGACGAATTTTCGAGGTTTCCTTTCGTGTTTTCATGTGCGGACACTTCTGCTGAAACTGTAGTTGATTGGCTTAGTCAACGTTTTGCTATCTTTGGTGCACCCGCGTATGTGCACTCCGATAGAGGTTCCTCCTTTATGTCGTATACACTTAAACAGTTTTTGAACTCACGCTGAGTGGCCACTAGTAGAACGACCCTATATAATCCCCAGGGAAATGGTTTAGTTGAGAGATATAACGGAATTATATGGAAAGGAGTAAATTTAGCTTTGGCTTCAAGAAAACTCCCTGTTGGCTGTTGGGAAACGGTTTTGCCCAATGTATTACACGGCATACGATCTCTTTTATGTACTTCTACAAACTGCACCCCTCATGAGAGATTATTTAATTATCAGCGTCGATCTACAAATGGCCATTCCATACCTACGTGGCTTACTACCCCGGGTAAAGTATCATTGAGAAATTATACACATCAGTCTAGATGTGAGCCTCCAGTTGAAGTAGAACTCATTGAGGCTAATCCCGAATATGCTCATGTTCGTCTCCCGGGAGGCCGAGAGACTACTGTCTCGCTTAAGCACCTCGCCCTTGCTGGGGAATCTGAAACTCGAGAATACGAAAATACTAACGAAGGTGATGGTGTGTTAAACAACCATCCCCGTCACCTACCATCCTGCCCTCAAATCTGTCACCCACCATTGCTCCCTCCAATCCCTCACCGATCAACGAACGCTCCTCAGACTTCAGTAGATGATGATAATCAAAATACAGAGTCCCCTATGACTGAGGTACGGCGATCAGGGCGTACTCGGTGTCCGCCTAGTTATTTTGAGAACTATATTGTTCAATCTAAGTAGGAGGGAAAAATGTAATACTATTTTGCAGGTTTATGATGACTTTATTAGAATGTTATACCTAAGTAAAATCATTTGTGTTTATATTGAATTCGATTAAACTGATGAATCTGATGACGTCTCAATTAAACTGATGAGATGTGAGATACTTTATTATATCAAGGTAATGATATTTTCTTTAATGTAATCAATCCTAATCTGCAGTATAAACAATTCATATAAATGCCTGTGTTTACTATATCTATATTATCATCATAACTTGCGTCATTGATTATATATATATTATATATATATATATATATATAATATATATTTAACTGTAAACACGCAGTATAATTAATGTAAAGAACGACGCTTGTATAGGAAAATATTCCGCGCAAGATGAGGAGAGAGAACGAAACAAATGAAAAAATGAGGTAACCACCCGGGAATCGAACCCGGGATCTTCCGATTGCCGGTTATCATATCTGACCGGCAATCGGAAGATCCGGGTTCGATTCCCGGGTGGTTACCTCATTTTTTCATTTGTTTCGTTCTCTCCTCATCTTGCGCGGAATATTCTCCTATACAAGCGTCGTTCTTTACATTAATTATACTGCGTGTTTACAGTTAAAATATATATATTATATATATATATATATATATATATATAATCAATGACGCAAGTTATAATGATAATATAGGGATAATATAATATAATGATAATATAAGGACACGAACAAAATATAGAAATGGTCAGAAAACAACAACATGTCATTTAACACCGAGAAATTTCAGCTCCTGAGATATGGTAGAAAAGAAGAACTTAAACAAACTGCATTTTATGCTCCAGATAGACAGGAAATTCAGAGAAGCACGAAAGCGATCGATCTCGGGATAATAATGACAGATGATGCGAAATTTGAAACACAAAATCAGATAGCGATAAATAAAGCAAACAGAGTCGCCGGACAGGTACTAAAACGTTCAAGAGAAGGGACAGGAGAGTAATAATTCCCCTGCTAATTATACCAAAACTTGAATACTGCTCAGTTTTGACGTCCCCATATAAAAAGGAAGAAACTAATAAACTAGAAGAACGCAAAGGCATTTCACAGCCAAGATTGATAGCTGCAAAGAATTCAACTACTGGGAAAGACTACGTAAACTAAATCTGTACTCCCTGGAAAGAAGAAGAGGAGGTACACCATAATCTACATATGGAAAATGATCGAAAAACTGGTACCAAACCTAAAACTAAACCCAATTACCATTCAAACAACACTGGGAAATAGGAAAGGCAGAATGTGTAGTGTTCCCAAATTAAAGGCCCGACAAGGGACCTCCTCAACTCTAAAGGAAAATAGCTTGGTTGTCAGGGGCCAAGACTTTTCAACCAGCTTCCAAAGGACCTCAGAAACGTAACGGGGTCAAAGTTGAAGTCTTCAAGAGAAGACTGGATGCCTGGCTCAGGACGGCACCAGATGAGCCGGGCGTGCCTGGCTATGTACGGTGGAGAGCGCAAGAAAGCAACTCGCTCCTCCACCAAGCCAGACCTAGAGGCGGGGCCACCAGCTTGACCTCCGTGTGAAGAGAGAACAACACACGAAACAATAAGGTTCATAAGCAGTGGTGTAGTGCTGTGGGAACGCGTGGGAACGGCGTTCCCTTACTTTTTTTGGTAGGCGGAACGGCGTTCCCTCACTATTTCAAATAAATCCGAACTTACAAATCTCTAACGTCATGAATTTTAATTCCCACCCCTAGAAGAATATGAGAAAGAATCATTAACTGTTTCAGTTCTTTTAGCTTCGACTGAGGCAATGCTAGCCTATAAACTTTAATCATAAAAAAATTCTCAAAAAAAATAGCCGCTCCCAGCCTCCCTCCCATTTCTTACTGGCTGCTCCCCTCACTTGGAATCATGATAAGCTACACATCACCATTATTTACATTATTATGGCCAATGGGTACAATTATGCACGTAACGATTTGTTGTCCACAAAAATGTCAGTTGGCAAACAAGTTGAAAAGGGCTGGGAAAAACCTCTGGTCTAAACATTCACCATCCAAATTACGATACAAACCTACTATTGTGTTGCCTACTCCATCAATGTGCTGATGTGTGTGGTGTAAGTGGTGTTAGCCTATTGAATAGCCTACATCTGGTGAAACAGTCACCACGGCGTACCAGTTGTTAATTTTTTTTTTAGTTAATCATTCCAGTTGTTAGCTATTTTTATTGATCGTATTGGATGTTATATATCTAATGACACTGGAAATATTGCATTTTCAACCTTGGAATATATCCTAATATCCACTGCATATGACCTCAAATACCCCTGAAATTGGTCAGATTTCAAAAAATTTCCGGGGTGCTTACAGCGCCCCCGGACCCCCAGCTCTATGGGCTCGCTGCGCTCGCTATTGTCCCCCTCCCCCTCCGCATTTGAGTAACACTTGAAAATGCGTTCCCTCACTTCTTTATTTAGCACTTCATTACTGTTCATAAGGTAAGGTGTATATATATATATATATATAGAGGCCTACTGTATATATATTGTGTACCATAACTATGATATATTATTATTATTTATATTAACAGGAATGTTCATTTAAGTTGATTAAAGCCTAAGAAAAGGAGAACGTTTCATTTCAGGGATAAAATCTAAACATATTAATAAAGCAATTGATTAAATAGCAGAGAGGAAATATAATTAATGAACATACATTTTATAGAGATTATCATACTGTATGTTTTGAATAGTGACTTGGACATATAATCAGTTTGCTTGTTATGTACACAAAAAACATTCGTAATAAAATACTACGTAAACAGGGGGGCCATATACCAATCCTTCTCCGACGCCCGTGGCAGCTTTCGCCGGCCCTGATTCTCTGTGACCAATGGTGTCAGGCAGGAAGGGATATTATCTCCCTACTTATTCAATGTTTATATGGATAATCTATCTGTTGTGCAGAACACCTGTAAAATAGGCTGCTATATTGGTACAATGATTGTTAATCATCTGATGTATGCAGATGATCTAGTTCTTATTTCTCCATCTGTAAAAGGGCTCAGCACACTTTTGAAGGTGTGTGAAAGGTATGGGAAGGATAACGACATAAAATATAATCCTGCTAAAAGTTATGTTATGATTATGAGGACCAAGGCCTACAAATATATAAAATTTCTTGAATTTCAATTGAATGGTATGGTGCTGTCAGAAGTAACCCAGACTAAGTATCTTGGCCATATACTGTTAGAAAATCTAGAAGAGGAAGAACCATTGTTGTCCCAAGGCGATATGATGACTAAGCTGATTGATGCAGCATTGCTTGTATATATAAGTTAAGGTGTATATATATCCATCTCATAATTGTAAGGTTAGTGAAAAATTAACTTAATTCAGAGCTAGCATTTTGAGCTCTTGTGGCATCATTGTTTGGTCACACTGTTGGCATCATTTTGGGGCGCTGCGCGTTCTTTCTACTCGTTTGTGGGATGTCGTACGTACAGGGTGTGGTCTGTTAGAGAGCTCTCTTGCAATTCAGTTTGGTTGTTTAGATACAAGATTGTTGCATCGTGCAATAGTCCAGGTTGCGTTGTTGTTGCAAGGTTGAGAAAGAAGACCATAAATAGTATCCCTTTTGTTTATATTAAATTCATGTAACAAAGGTCTAAGGTAGGCCCGCATCGAGTCAGCAACCCTGAGGTAGGACCTAATAGGATCTCAAATCCGTAAGTTTTAATTTTAGCTTAACTTGGGCTGTAGGTAGCACTGGCCCTTTAGAATTTGGCCGTTCACGGCTCAGCTGGGATTTTGAACCCAACAAATAAATTAAATAACAAGGTCCTTCAGAACCCGATTCTACCCCAAGACTGAGTCAGTGACTATTTTTCGGCAAAGTTCTGATTGTGCAAATTGTAGCCTAAGTTAGGCCTAGACGGGTTGAGTATTATTGAAAGTTTGGTCGCCCAATTGCGAAACTTGGCCAGTCGTCTGTCGTCGTTTTTGGCCTACATTTTACTGGTTTGGTTAATTTTGGGTTATTATTGAATTAAGGTCCCAGGGTAGAAAGTTTGGTCGCCCAATTGCGAAACTTGGCCAGTCGTCTGTCGTTGTTTTGGCCTACATTTTACCGGTTTGGTTAATTTTGGGTTGTTATTGAATTAAGGTCCCAGGGTAGAAGTTTGGTCGCCCAATTGCTAAACTTGGCCAGTCGTCTGTCGTCGTTTTTGGACTACATTTTACCGGTTTGGTTAATTTTGGGTTATTATTGAATTAAGGTCCCAGGGTAGAAAGTTTGGTCGCCCAATTGCGAAACTTGGCCAGTCGTCTGTCGTTGTTTTGGCCTACATTTTACCGGTTTGGTTAATTTTGGGTTATTATTGAATTAAGGTCCCAGGGTAGAAAGTTTGGTCGCCCAATTGCGAAACTTGGCCAGTCGTCTGTCGTTGTTTTGGCCTACATTTTACCGGTTTGGTTAATTTTGGGTTGTTATTGAATTAAGGTCCAGGGTAGAAAGTTTGGTTGCCCAATTGCGAAACTTGGCCAGTCGTATGTCGTTGTTTTTGGCCTACATTTTACCGGTTTGGTTAATTTTGGGTTATTATTGAATTAAGGTCCTGGGGTGGAAAATTTGGTATTCCATACTGGGTTTGGTTAGTACCCCACCCAGCAATTCAGTTTATTTGAAAGTAAAATTTGCGTTTGATCAGTTTGGTTAAGTATTTCTGCAAATTCAGCTCATTTGGCATTGAGCCCAATTATTGTTTGCATTGAAGATGAGTGCATCTGAATTAAACAAATTTATAAAAAGGAGAAGCGCCTACAAAGGTCTAATTACAAAGGTCATTGCCACAATAGATTCTGCCATAGAGCAAGAGGATTTACGCTTAGTGACTGCGCAGCTTTCCATATTAGAAACTAAAAAGGTTGCTCTAAGTGAGGTAAATGTTAAAATTGAGGCTCTTATAGAAGAGGATGAAATAGAAAAAATAACATAATTTACTTTGAAGAGATTATTGATGATATAATTAAAGTAGGCCTCCGAGCAAAAGAGTTCAGCAGCTCAGTACAGTTAGAGACCAGGTCTAATAATGAAACACAACACTCAACAAATGATGTTTGTGAAGTTAAGGTTAACAGATCTGTAGTTCAATTACCGAGGCTTGTACTCAAACCATTTTCTGGGAGTATTCAGGAATGGCAAGGATGGGCAGACAGTTTTCAATCAGCAGTTCATTCTAGTCAAGTGTTAAGTGCCGTGGAGAAGTTTAATTATTTGCAGTCCCTCTTGGAAGGGGAGGCAGCAAAGACTATAGCAGGATTAGCATTAACAGAGGCTAATTATAATGTGGCTTGGGATATATTAAAGAAACGGTTTGGTAAGCCAGAGATCTTAATTAAAAGCCACCTCCGTGCACTTTTAGCTATACCTCCTGTTAATAATCCTAATAGTGTCAAGGAGTTACGGCAGTTATATGATGAATTTGAAATTAGAACTAGGTCCCTGGATAACTTGGGTGTAGGAATGGAAAGGTATGGTATAATGTTGGTTCCTACACTGGAGTCTAAATTGCCTAGCTCAATTTTGCTTGAATTAAGTAGGGGGCACTCTACAGAACATGTGTACATCCCCCTTCAGCAGATGTTAAGTCTTTTAGGCACAGAATTAGCAAGACGAGAGGGAATTGAGTTTGCACAGTGGGATGGTAAACAAGGGGACAAAGGCAGGCACAGCACCAAAGTTTCCACAAAAAGGAATAACCCAGGTACAGTGTCAGCTCTACATGCATCCTCTGAGAATAAATTAAAGGGAATCAAGGAATGCATATTTTGCGAAGGCAACCACAAGTCATATAAATGTGAGGTGGCTGAGGCTTTACCCCTTGAGGAGAGAAAGGACAGGGTAACTAAGTCCACAGCATGTTTTAAATGTTTTTTGAAAGGTCATAGAGCAAGGTTTTGTAAGTTTAAAATTTTGTGCAAAAAATGTCATGGTAGGCATCAGCCATTATTGTGTGAAAACACTCCTAGTAGGCCTACCCCAGAAGTAGAGACATCAGTGGCACATGCCACTGCTATGCAAGGGAGTAAAAGTAAAGGGGGATTATTGCAAACAACTGCAGCCTTATTAATTGGGAATGAGGGAGAAGCTACTGTAAGAGTGTTGTTTGATAGTGGTAGCCAGTGTAGTTTTATTAAGACCAGAATTTCCAGAAAATTGAAGTTTAAAGAACTTAAGAGGGAAAATTTAAGAATTTCTGGGTTTGGGGGTTCCGTTCAAAACCGAACCAAATTTAAGAAGGTAGAAGTTCTGGTTAAAGGGTTGTTACCGCAAAGTCCCACTATCAAGGTCCAAGCTGTAGAGATTGAGGAACTTTGTGCTCCAGTCACTACTTGTTTAGATATGGCATGTGTCCAAGAATTGCAAGTTAAAGGAATTAATTTGGGCAATAATAAGTTTGAAAGAACAGAAGATATTAGTCTTTTGATTGGAGCTGACTATTATTGGGACTTCATCACCGGTAATATTGTCCGCACATCTCGAGGCCCGGTAGCTATTGAAAGTAAACTAGGCTGGATGCTACATGGTAGTTATTGCAATGAAATGGAAGTTAAGGCTCTTTTTGTTAAGATTGAGGAGAACAGCCATGGTCTGGAAAGGCATTTGAAAGCGTTTTGGGAACTTGAATCTATTGGCATAAAGGACAAACAGGCAAGTATAGTGAACAATGATGTTTTAGAGCAATTTGAAAAAGGGATTGGGTTTAGAGATGGTTGCTATGAAGTTGGCCTACCATGGAAGGATTCTTGCAAACCCGGTTCAAACCTTCAGCTAGCTAATCGGAGGTTGGAGACTTCATTGTACAGGCTAAGAAAAAATGAGGAGTTGTTAATTGAATACAATGAGGCCATCCTAAGTTATGTAAGGGAGGGCTATGCTGAAAGGGTGCAAGGTGAGCTGGTGAGCCAGGAGGCACATTATCTGCCACACCATGCAGTGGTACGGCGAGACAAAACTACCACCAAACTGAGGGTAGTTTTTGATGGCTCAGCCAAGGACAAAGGTGGTGTGTCCTTGAATGACTGTTTGGATGCTGGGCCAAATTTAAATGCAGATTTATTTTCCTTGTTACTGAGATTCAGGTTTGGTAGAGTAGCATTGACTGCAGATGTGAAGCAAGCCTTTTTGCGGATAAAGTTAAAACCAGAGGACAGAGATGCAGTAAGGTATCTGTGGGTGGATACGAAAGACTTGTTGGAAAATGAACCTAAGGTTCAAGCATATAGAATGAAGTCAGTGTTGTTTGGCCTCAGCTCTAGTCCATTTCTGTTGGCAGCTACTATGCAGTACCATTTTAAGAAATATTCTGAAGTCTATCCTAACACTATTGAACACATAAGGAAAAATTTTATGTTGATGATTTGCTGTGTTCCGTGGATAATACAGAAATGGCTAAACAGATATTCATGGAGGCTAGAGCTATAATGAGGGAGGCTGGCATGGAGCTTAGAAAATGGCAGACCAATCATTCGCAATTACAAGAGTTTATGAGTCATTCCTGTGTAGTACCTGATGCAACAGAAAGTATTGAGGATTCTGGTATTAAAGAGTTGTGGGCAATAGACGCAAAGATGCTAGGCATTGTTTGGCAGCAAGATGATGATTTGTTTACCTTCAATGGGAAATCTTTAGTAGAGCTGGCTGAGAATGAGACAAGGTGGACAAAACGTACAGCTCTTAGTTTGGCTTCAAAGGTCTTTGATCCTCTTGGATTCCTGGCTCCATTTGTGATAAAGTCAAAAATTTGGTTTCAGAGCCTCTGGGAAATTGGACTTGGTTGGAACCAAGAGTTACCTGATCATATAGTGGTAAGGTGGAAATATTGGTAAGGTGGAAATATTGGTTCAAAGAATTGGCACATCTTGGAGACATTGAAATCCAAGATGGTACTTTGGAGAGTTGAACAATAGTTCAGACAATTTGGAGCTGCACATCTTTTGTGATGCAAGTGAGGAAGCCTATGCAACTTGTATTTATATAAGAGGCGCATTGCAAGAGGAAGTAAGTTGCAGGTTGGTTGCTGCAAAGAGCAGAGTAGCACCTTTGAAAAGACTTTCTGTTCCAAGGTTGGAATTGATGGGTGCAGTTATTACTAGTCGGCTTGCAGTTATAGTGCAAAAGTCTTTGGCCCTCTCTGAAATTCCAAGCTATTATTGGATAGACTCCACTATAGTTTGGCACTGGTTAAGAAGCCAGGCAAGGAAATGGAAACCATTTGTTGCCAATAGGATGGAGGAAATTCAAGCGCACACAGATCCCAAGCAATGGAAGCATTGTCCAGGCACCCAAAACCCCGCTGATTTACCAACACGAGGAATTTCAGTGAAAGATCTTGCACAGTCAAGTTTGTGGTGGAATGGGCCGGAGTGGCTAAACTTGGAAGTGAAAACTGGCCTTCTAATCAGCCTATTGTAGGAGAATGCCAGGCTGAAGAAGCATGGGTGAGTGAGGTGAGAAAATGCGCTGTGAACAGTTGTCAAGTTATGCAGCAGGACCCCATATTGAGGCTTGAGGACATTAGCAGTCTGAAAAGATTGTTAAGAGTGACAGCATGGGTATATAGATTTACCAACAACATTAAGGGAGAAACAAGAAGGGAAGGAATTCTGAACAGTAATGAGATTCAGCAAGCCAGGAAATACTGGGTGGTATATATGCCGAAGGAAAAATTTGGTGAAGAGAGAGAATTGCTCACAAGCCATCCATTACAGGTTCTACCAACACATTCTGCGCTCAAGGGTTTGGATGTGTTTTGGATCAGGATTTAGCGAGAGTAGGAGGTAGACTACAGTTTTCTGGGCTTCCAGAGGAGAAAAGACATCCAATTTTGCTACCTTCTGGGGGGCACTTTGTGGACCTTTTGATCCTGGATACTCATCATAAGCTGTTACATGCTGGAGTTAGAGAAGTGGATAATAGAGATCAGACAACAGTTTTGGATTCCCAAAATTAGACAAGTAGTAAAAAAGGTCGTGCATAAATGTGTGGTTTGCCAAGCGTTGGAGTGCAAAGCCATTATGAAAAGGTGGCTCCACTTCCAAGAGAACGGTGTGTCTATACTGCCCCATTTGATGTAGTGGGAGTAGACTTTGCAAGGCCAGTCTATGTGTATGAGCGAGGGGAGTCTACACAAGGTTATTATGTCTTTCAACCTGTGCTAACACCAGAGCAATCCATTTGGAGTTGGTAAGCAACTAAGTAGTGATGTATTCTTTTGGCCTTTAAAAGGTTTGTGAAACAGAAGGGTTTCCCAAATAAAATCATATCGGATAATGCAAAAACCTTCAAAAGGCTGCAAAGGAACTCCAAGAATTGGTCCTTGCAAAAGAGGAAGGTTCCAATCCTACTTTCACACCAAGGGGTACAGTGGGAGTTATTGTTGAGAGAGCACCATGGGGGGAGGATTTGGGAAGGCTAGTGAGAAGTGTAAAGGGCCATTAAAGAAACTTTAGCTAATGCTCATTGAGCAAAGAAGAATTCTGCACTGTTTTATGTGGAAGTAGAAGCAATGGGAACAGTAGGCCATCACTTGTTTACAAACAGTATGCAGGATGCAGAGCCATTGACACCAAATCATTTCTTTGTGGTAAACGATTAACATCAAGCCCCAGTGTGCCAGAAGACTTGCAGCCTATCCAGAGCACTCAAGAGAGTTAACCAGACGGTTCAGGTACCTTGAGAGCTACAAGATCAGTTATGGAAGAGGTGGCAGATGGAATACTTGCCAGAACTCAATTATTACCCATCAGCAAGGTAAAGGGCTCCAATGCAAATTGTATCAAGGTGGGAGAAGTGGTAATGATTGGGGATGAAAGACCAAGGCAATGCTGGAAGCTTGGCATAATTGAAGAGTTGTTTTGTTGGCAAAGACAATTTAGTTAGGTGCACTGGTGAAGACTTCAGGAGGAAAGTTAAAGAGACCTATAAAAAATCTATGCTTTAGAAATCAGCAAAAACACAGATAGTCAAGATGAAACATTTGAGTTACAACCTCATGGAGAAGGCTTGGCTAACCTTGCAGAAGGTAATGACAACAATGCCTCTTCGGTGGGGAGTGTTAGAAAATCTAGAAGAGGAAGAACCATTGTTGTCCCAAGGCGATATGATGACTAAGCTGATTGATGCAGCATTGCTTGTATATATTAAGTTAAGGTGTATATATATCCATCTCATAATTGTAAGGTTAGTGAAAAATTAACTTAATTTAGAGCTAGCATTTTTGAGCTCTTGTGGCATCATTGTTTGGTCACACTGTTGGCATCATTTTGGGGCGCTGCGCGTTCTTTCTACTCGTTTGTGGGATGTCGTACGTACAGGGTGTGGTCTGTTAGAGAGCTCTCTTGCAATTCAGTTTGGTTGTTTAGATACAAGATTGTTGCATCGTGCAATAGTCCAGGTTGCGTTGTTGTTGCAAGGTTGAGAAAGAAGACCATAAATAGTACCCCTTTTGTTTATATTAAATTCATGTAACAAAGGTCTAAGGTAGGCCCGCATCGAGTCAGCAACCCTGAGGTAGGACCTAATAGAATCTCAAATCCGTAAGTTTTAATTTTAGCTTAACTTGGGCTGTAGGTAGCACTGGCTCTTTAGAATTTGGCCGTTCACGGCTCAGCTGGGATTTTGAACCCAACAAATAAATAAAATAACATATACTAACTGATAGTCTTTCAGATGACTGTGATATTCTAAGGCAATGTAGACAATTATATGCTCAGGGAAATACTTTGGTTAGAAAATTTCATATATGTACATTAGATGTTAAGTTGATTTTGTTCAAAACTTTTTGTACTCCAATGTATACAGCTCATTTGTGATGGAACTACAGGATGTAATTATTTGAGGAAATTATATGTTGCATATAAAAATATTTTTAGGAGTTTATTAATTAAGAACTCCAAGATTTATAAATGGTGCTCCTTCTAGTGTCAGAATGCTGTTTGTAGTCAATAAGGTGCCTAACTGAGTGTCATTCGCAATTTTGTATTTAGATTTATTAGATTTACTGTATTTAGATTGGCGTAGACAATTGTATGTTCATTATGCACAGTGATTCACTGGCCTACTTAGTCAGTGCTCCAGACAACTATCTCTTAATCTTCTATGGCAATCTATGGACCTCTTGTATAATGCTTGTACCTGTTGAGTCTGACATAAAGTGTTTGTTTGTTTGTTTAATTACATTTTTTCTTTTCATTAATATTTTTGTTTATCCTTAATTTTAGTTTTTTATTTATATAAAAAAAAAAACCTCATAAAAATGGGTAACTATTATAATTCTGTTGCTTATTTTTTTAGCAACATTTAAATTTGAAGTGTAACTCAATTAATTGTTGTTATATATATATATATATATATATATTATTAAATATTAGGTTTTACGGAGACCAGATTTCACTAGGTTAGGTGGTCGATTTAGATTGGCGAGTTATTTCCCACGTGACCAATTTCTTTGTAACAAATTTCGACTTGTCAAAAACACTGGTCTCTGCGAAATTTAATATTTAATATATATATATATATATATATATCTTATGCAGGAAAGAGGGGGCCAAGGGCAAGCGGGTGCAAAAATGGCCCCCCTCCCCTATGTAAGAAGGAGAGAGGCAAATTCAAGGTCTCCGAGGCTCATAAAGTTTTAGAATAAAGCAAGATAAAAATAACAAAATTCGTTACCTTGTCAAAATAATTTGTGCATTTTAAATCGTTTGAAGCTATTCACTTCACTTGTTTGCTGCATTTAACTTCTCTTTAAGTGTCGTTTTTTTTATAACTCGCTTATCCAGAGTTATGAATGATCAAAATTTATACCAGGGCATTCGCTATGCCTCATACATCGATTCATTATCGATTACCTGAAACAATTGCTGTAATGTTTTCGATTCTCGACTTTACTTATAATTTTTTTTTGCTTTACTCCTTATCTATTTATAATTTCATATACTCTGAAATGAGCATCCAGAACGCAATAAAAGAGTAAAAAAAAAGTGACGGTATAGAGAACCACCCCATACCGGCCTATTTCGATGTACATGTGTGTATATATATATATATATATATACCTTTCAGATGTTCCGTGCGATGATTCCTCATTTCATGAAGGTCAAGCTTGTCGCCCTTCCCCTCATATATATATATATATATATATATATATATATACAGGGGCGAACTGACAGCAACCTGGGCCCTCGAGCATAATGAGGTTCTGAACCCCTTGAGGTCCAATCTTTTTCATATTACAGTTCGATTAGACACTTGACCCAATTGAGAACACTCACTGTTTTATGATGACTGCGGGCCGGGGCCGCCGGGCCCCCTAATGGCCCGGACTCTCGGTCTATGCCTGATTGCCCGACCCCTTAGTCCGCCCCTGTATATATATTATAATTATAATAATAACTGCCCAATTGCTCTTCCTAAATTATTTTCAACAAATAAACTTGTGACGTAAATTTTAGACACAGAGTGCCCATAAATTCCATTATCAAAGAAATAAATAACCTGCAGTGAGTAAACTTTGGCTATGATGCGGTCACTTTATATTCCCATTTTATTTCTAAATTTATCATAGTTTAAAATGTTTACTAAACTTTATATGACTAAGTTATACGAGTCTTCTTTTCAAATGAACCTTTCATACGATGATATTGAATTTAAGTAATAATATACTAAATAAAAAAAGCCATTTTCCTGAAATAGAATTCCCTTCACCCACTCACGAGAATTCCATCAATGATTTCGTTTAATTTATTCTTTCTTTTTCTTAAATCAGTAAAGTTTATTTGTAATTATATTAAAAAATGTGAAATGAATGAAGGAAGGCACGTAAAGAAAGTTCAGTCTTTAGTCTTAAAGTCAACTTCACTTTTTTTTCAGCGAAATTTCGTGTCCAATTTGAAACGAGTTTAATCTCTTCAGGATTATGTTTTAAACTTCTTAATTTGAGAATTAATTATCGTAAATATTTTTTTTTCGCTTTCAAAATTTTTATTGTAAATTTAAACAATTCTACTCAACCGACCCATCCCAAGAAAGAGGCGATTCGAGATCATCGTAGCTGAGAATGCAACTTTCTGACATTAGTAATAGATATTTTTACATTTTTAAACCTTTCAAAGCCACATCCTCTGTTATCCCCTTAGGATTGGGCTACGTCGTAGCCATGTCGCAGTACTGTTTCGCGTTATATCAGCGAGGTTAAGCGACATTAAGTCTGTTCGAGTAATTAAATAATAATGTTTTGGGGTGTTTAATTTCCTTCGTAAAACGAAAGTCACGTGACCATAAGGACCTACAGCTTTATGTATAGGATTTGAACATCTACAGGTTTCTACAACATTTGAACGCGGATGGCGGTCACCCATCCAACAACTGCAAACTGACCAAAATGTCGCTTAACTTTTCTGAGCTATAGCATTGGCGTAGCCACGGTTTTTTTTGCGGGGGTTAGAACCCCCCCCCATTCCACAAGGACCCTAGGAGTATAACAAAATAATATCAAACATTTATTCAGGGTCCATTACGATGACGATCAATTACTTTTAAAATTAAGTTTGAATTACTTAATTAGAAACTAGACGAAACGCTATAAATTCAGAGGTGCACATAGTTTGTATGCACGTGTTTGGCGTTTGATATTTACAGGGTAAACTTTGGAAAAGCTACTTTGCATACCGCGTATAAAACAAAGTATAGCAGAAACTACGTATTTAACGTTGGAAACATTGTGTTAGGCCTTTTAAGGGCTAAGCATTACTTAACATCCACCGAGATATTCATATCAACACAGAAGATATAATATCTCAGCAAAAAAACACGTCGGCTCAGTTTCCATTTGGAGTAATTGTGCTCTAAAGATATACTGTTTGGATGTTTACAAATTGTTCGCTGTTTAAATGTATATATTTATGTTTAGATGTTTACAAATCTAGATTCCTGTACTGCATCTGAGATATAACGTAAATGTACATATCATCATTGGTTTTGCTTGCTTTTAATAAATACATACGGCAGTACATTGCAAAATGACCGAAATTAAAAACGTGATCAATACACAACAAAGTATTATTTGTCCAATATACGCGTGAGTAGTCTTTATTTTTAATTCATATGCTGATTTAAAATTAGTGTATTTATCACCGTAGTGTAGATATATATAATAGAAAATTTGTTGAATAATATTTCATGTGTAAACCCCTCCCCTCCCAACATTAGAAATTTCTGGCTACGCCATTGTCTATACGGGAAACGGTGTTGCGTGACTTGGCTACGACGTAACTCAATCTATCTTAAAAGATTTTTTTCAGAAGATAATTCTGTCATTAAAACGCAGTCCCATGAAGGAAAGGAAGTCGTTGGCTCGAGATGAATGAGAGATGAATACATTAACTAAATTAATAAAACTCTCTCCGATTCTCCAAAGTTTAAGAACCTTTAGAATTGAAGATAAAATAAATAATAAATAGGTATACTTAAAAAACAAAACAAGAGAAACGTTGATGAAATAAAATCGAAAAAAAAAAAACCCTATTATGTTTCTTTTCTTTCGAAAGTACATGAGACAATGTTCCAATGCTGTCAGGCTTTATATATATATATATATATATATATATTATATATATATATATAAATAATGAATATATTAATATTTTTACAGAATTTTGATAAAGAGATTCTCTTCATTAACGATGTTAACTGCTTTTACATGAATAGATTCGATATCAAGTATCTTTTAACCACTTTTGGCCACTAGAAGGTCAGTGGGGGGACCACACACACATAGCGACTAGTGTCGGGTGTACCCGTGTACGTAATCCCATAATGAAAATTACATTTATAGGTTGAATTAAACGATTAATTATTACTAAACAATAATAAAAATGAACTTGCGTACAATAAAAGAAATAATTTCTAGAAAAACGAATGTACTTCTATTTCGGTACTTACGTATTATCGGACTTACCAAACTGTTTATTATGTATTTTTGCTCTCGTCATTTTCGTTTAAACTAACGAAAATATCACAACTTAACCTAACCAATCATCAAGGGCGTACAGTTGACCTAACCGGGCATTCAGTTGACCTAACCGGGCATTCAGTTGACCTAACTGGGCATTCAGTTGACCTAACCGGGCATTCAATTAACCTAACAGGTTAATATTGGTTATTTCTGTTAATTGAATGCCCGATTAGGTCAACTGAATGCCCAGTTAGGTCAACTGAATGCCCGGTTAGGTCAACTGTACGCCCTTGATGATTGGTTAGGTTAAGTTGTGATATTTTCGTTAGTTTAAACGAAAATGACGAGAGCAAAAATACATAATAAACAGTTTGGTAGTCCCGATAATACGTAAGTACCTTTATTTCTTCTACTGGTTAAACAACACTTTTATAAGAAATTTATGGACGACACTGTTCTTCTTTTGAAACAGAAACATTATGCAAATTTTTTCTGAATTATCTTAACCGCCAACTTATAGAAACATCGAATTTTGTCAAAGAAGAAGAATGTAATAATAATAATAATAATAATAATAATAATTCAGAAAGAACAGATTACATACTGTAAGGTATACATTACATCCATACTGGTTTACACAATGTTGATTTTTTAACATTAACATAACCAGGCATTAATATAACTTTATGGATATTAATATAACCAGACAAAACAACAAATATACCACTTCTGTATACAGAAAATCTACTTATAATACAGGACTCGGTACTCGTACCCATTTCCTTAGTGATATACGCATTTTATATAAAGATAATTGGGTACCTTTTTAATTTACTTCCCAGTCCCCACTTCATTTGTGTTCTTAGGTTTTACTCCATTAAGAAATCGTCTTTCTCCAAACGTTTTTTCTTCATTAATTGTTACCTCCACGCACCTTTTTCAGACATCTCTTAAAAATTCCTTAATTAGCAAAGTTTACCAAGTCTTAATGTTCGTAACTCTTATCAAAAAGAAAGAAAAAAAAAAGAGATACAACACTTGACATTTCCTTCTTACTTTTATTTAAGTTTTCGATTATAAACTGATCTTTTCGTTTTTCATGCGACTTTGGACCCCCCCCCCTCCAGAAACACATTAATTTTCGTTTTACTTACAAACTTTGTATCAAATCTTATTTCATTCATAAATAAATGTTACCCGACATTGTAATCCCATTTGAAGTTTATTCCTTTCGGTGCTTTCGCTGTAGGCGTATTACATTGACAGCACTCTCCCGGCTATACAAATTGAGGATAAATGCGGGCATCGCCGGATTTCTATCGTACTTTGCGCACTTTAAACAAATCCTCCAAATTACCCATCATATTCTATTCACACTCTTTCTGGAATAAGGAATTAAAGTTCCAAGAACCCCGTTCATGAAATTTTTGTTCTTTTAAATTAGGAATTCCATTAGCGCTGAGTGTTCACACTGATTTTGTTGACTTTAATTAATGGAATCCTCAAACCACATCATTTATTGTTTACTTTTTGAAAAAAATTATATAAACAGAATTACTTTTTGTTGATAAAAAAAATTAAATTCTTTTAATCACTTCATGTTGTAGGAAGATTTGTAAACTTTTTACCAATATGTTCATTTAAACCCTTTTGGAATGTATTTCTTTTATCTTCAATCGAAATTGGAATGAGGAATTCCTAAAAAAAAAAGCACCAACAATTTTAAACAATGTTTCAAAGGCGTCAACACTATCAACGGAATACGCGAAAATATGTCATTTGGAATAATAAAAGGAAGCTCACGAAAATGCAATGTCGTATAATAGAAAAATGTCTTGTCGCAGATCATTCCACCTTTCCAGATTTCTGTAGTTTAGAGTCCTTATATATTTTCAATAACCCAGCCAAAGACGATCTCAAGCTAGTCTGAGAAATGGGGAGGGAGTGTAACGACGAATCCGCTTTATGTAATGTACTTGGCCCGACCCACTGCTCCTTTTATAGGAGGCTTATATTCCCGGTTGGTGACATTATAGAGCCCACCGCGGTGCTCTTTGTTGGACGAAGGACGTTAAAGGGATTATCCAACCAGCCAATATTTGAAAACAAAACCTACGCTAAGCGACTACATCACTGCATCTGAATGGATGGTTGAAAACCAGAACACGTTCCGTGCTAAAATTCTTAATTTTTTTCTACAGGTGATCTATGTAGCTACAAAGATCACTTTGTAACGTGGTGAATAAACATGTAGTTAGGCCTGAGGCGTTTACATGAGGCGTAACTAGTAACTACTCGCTCATACCATGTTATAGAGTGATTTATGTACATAATTATATGCGGGGGGGGGGGGGAAAGAAGAAAATATTTTAGTCTTTTTGTAAGTGCAACAATTTTTTGTTTATGTTGATTTTTCGATCTTTTCTATATGTTTCGGCCACACTGATTGCAGATTTGGCATCAGTTTTGCTCGGAAATCTACAGTGTTTATGAGATGGTCAAATTTAGAAATCTTACTTTTTCGCCATTTTTAAGGCATTTTTCTGAGATAGCAAAGGTAATTTCAAGTGCAAAATTCAAAATGTCCCCAAAACTGGGGTTTATTAGTAATGTTTTTATTGACTAAGGCCCATTATTAAATATTTGTACACATTTGGTTTCTTATTTCTGTTTATAAAATGTTTTTTTGTATTTCTCAGGTATTTGAATTAGAATTATATGGTGATGGCTACCAATAGGCCCTGCAGACACTCTGCAGATTCGTTTTGTTATGTTTGTGGCTATTACATCAATCCAAAGCGAGTAAAGCACAAAATTGACACAAGAACGAAGTTTTGTACAGCATATCACGCTTACTTTGGCTATGCCCATGGGCGATCAAAATAAATCATGGGCACCTCACTTTTGCTGTGGAAGCTGCCGTTCCACATTAGAAGGAGAGCTGCGAGGTACCAGAAAAGACATGCCATTTGTTATTCCTCGCATTTGGAGGGAGCAAACCAATCACCACGATGATTGCTACTTCTGCATGGTAGACATTTCACTCTAAAAGAGAAGTAAGGGTCGAAAAATGTCCTATATCCAAATATCCCATCTTCTATTGCCACAGTCCCCCATAATGTAGATTTACCTGCTCCATGCCCACCCACCACGGAGGAAATAGAAGAAACGCCTTTAATATCCTCCGATGAAGATGAAGATGCTGACTTCGAGGCAAGCTCCAATACGTCACCCCATTTCCCCAACCAGAAAGACATAGACGACCTAGTCAGGGATATGAACTTTACGAAAACCATTGCAGAAATTATGACGTCCCGCCTTAAAGAGTGGAATCTTTTGGACCCAAGTGTCAAGCTCTCTTTCTACAGGAATAGGCATTTGCGATACTCTTCTTTCTACTCTTGTTTTGCATCGAGCTCTCTTTGCTACTGCTGTGATGTTAATGGCCTTTTTGCTGAGATAGGAATTGAATACAGCCCCGCTGATTGGCGTTTGTTTATTGACAGTTCAATTAGAAGTTTAAAAGGCGTCCTACTACATAATGGAAACATGTTTCCATCTATTCCTGTGGCTCATTTCGTTGAATTGAAGGAAGAATATGAAAATGTAAAGCAGTTGCTAGACAAAATAAACTACAGTGAACATACGAATAGATGGGATGTATGTGGAGACTTCAAAACGCTAGGATTCCTGCTTGGACTACAGGGCGGTTACACTAAATATTCGTGTTTCCTCTGCCTTTGGGACAGCAGAGCAGAGCAGATGGTGAGCACTTTATCAGAAAGGAGTGGCCCGTGAGAAATGAGCTTAATCCAGGCAAACACAATGTTCTTAACGAAGCCCTTGTTCCAACAGACAAAATTTTGCTACCCCCGCTCGCAAAGCTGGGCACTTGCGGTTTTTTTTGCGGTACTGCGGTACTGCGGTACTACCGCACTACCAAACCGGTACCGCATAACGCAGTACCGCAAAGGATCGCTGAAAGTACAGCAGTACCGCTACCGCATTTTTTGCGGTACTGCGTTATGCGGTACCGGTTTGGTAGTGCGGTAGTACCGCAGTACCGCAGTACCGCAAAAAAAAACGCAAGTGCCCAGCTTTGCCCCGCTGCATATCAAGCTTGGTCTTATTAAGCAATTCATCAAAGCTTTGGATGCTGAAAGTGATGTTCTTTATCATATACATTCAATGTTTCCCAAACTTTCTGAAGCTAAAATCAAGGGGAACATATTTGTTGGACGTCAAGTCAGACGCATGTTAGCATCTCAAGAGTTAGAAGAAAAAATGACAGCTCTTGAAAAAAATGCTTGGCAGTCATTTCGGCTTGTAGTCCATGGACTTTTAGGTAACAAGAAGAACGACAACTACAAAGAGCTAGTAGAAAATCTACTCAAACACTTTCAAAGGTTAGGTTGTAGAATGTTCCTGAAGTTACACTATCTGGACTCGCATTTAGAATTCTTCAGACCAAATTTGGGTGACGTAAGTGAAGAACATGGTGAACGTTTTCACCAAGATATCCAAATCATGGAGAGGAGATATCAAGAAAAATGGGAAGAAGCTATGATGGGCGACTATATCTGGTGTTTAATACGAGATACTCCACGGGACTACACGAGAAAAAGTCGCTCAAATGTACATTTTTAAGCATAATTATCCGTTTAGATTTGTGAGCATATTTGTGTGCATTATATATACACATTATATACACATTATATATGCATTATATATCTTCAAATATGAAATATATTATTTTCCTTTCCTTTTCTTCATTGTGATTTTGCTCTCTGATAAGCCACTAGGTACAAAAAATAGATTATGGTTTTCAGAAGAAACTAGAGTTTTCACGAGAAAACTAATGCGATTTTTTAAATCAGCGCACCCAAAAACATAAAGAAACACTCAAAAAATAAGATAAACACAAATTTTCCAAAATTTTGTTACATTGTGTTATTAATTGTGAAATTTTTAATTCTATTGATATTTGCTTTAATTCTGCGTATTGTACAATTTTATCAGTAGTTTTTAACATTTATTGTTTCATATCTTTGGATATATTTCGCAATTTTACTAGTTTTTAAATGTCAACAGTTCAAGGGCGGATCTATGCTTCTTTTTAATAAGAGGTGGGGGGAAGTTCAAAGAAAAAAGGGCACAGTACTAAAATTTTTTTCTTAAAACAGACCACCAATGGGCGAGTGTAAAATCAATTGTATTGTTTTATTAGATCAGTTTCATTCAGATATGATACAAAATAAAAATCTAATTTTGGGACAACAGTTATCACAGAAAATTTTTCAGGCAATTACAAATGTCTTGCCAATTAAAAGAACTATCAGAGTAAGATAAAGATAAAAATAGTGATATGGCTGCACCAGTACTAAGGGCACCTATAACAACCATTACAACTACAAATTTGGAAGTACAATGTATACTCAAAATAGAATTTGAAAAATAAAATGACCATGATCTATTTACAAAAACAAAATTAGATACATAGATAGATAGAATAGGTAGACAGAATAACCTTTATTAATAATAATAAAATAAATACATTTTTTTCAATTTACAATGACATGACTAATTGTGAAGCTCGACTATTTATTTTATTTAATTTGGCCCTTAAGCTTTAGGCTTTACTGGGCTCTTATTAAAAATAAGCAGCTAGTTGTTATTAATTAATAATAATAAATAAATAAATAAGTAAATAAGTATTATTAATAGTTAAAACATGTATTACAATATTAAACAATATTAATGGACAACATTAAACAATATTAGTGGACATTAATTCTAGATTTTTGTTAGTATGCCGTTATTAATCGGGATTTCAACTTGGTTTTAGACAAATTTACATTCACAATATTTTTTATATCGGCATGCAAGTCATTCCATAGTTTCAATCCAATGAAAATGGGTAGTTTTTGAGATGAAGACAATCTAAATTGAGGTATAACGAGCTTTGATCTATTTCTGGTCTGATACGAGTGGATTTCTTGATGAGTTACAAATATCTATTTACCCATTGCATATTAATGATTTTGTTCTTACACTCGTAAATAAAAATAAAATGTGCCAGTTTGGTTATATCGTTGAGCTTAAGTAGGTTTAAGCTCTTTAAATAATGCACTAGAGTGATCAAGGAAATCAGCATCAGATAATAACTTTATTGCTCGTTTTTGGATGACAAAGATACCATTTAATGCGTTGTTAGCGGAGTTTCCCCAAACAAAGGTGATAAAGAGTCAATAATTTGTTTTCAGAAGCATACACATCATTCAAATAGGGCACTTGCAAGAAATTGAGGTGAGGTCCAGACGTCGCCGACCCCCTACCCCTTCTAGATCCGCCTATGCAACTACGTCAAAGAGATTACACGTGTTTTTTTTTTAATCTCTTCTTATCTGTTTCAAATGTAATCTTTTGTATTCTTACTTTAGAAATTAATTTAGAATTTTGTGCCCAAAACAAATTATTGTTTACAAAATGAGTCTGCCAATATTTATTTATAAATAAATATAAATAAATAATTAAATAATTTTACTTCATTTTAATTTCGTCAAATAATTTTTGCATATGATTTTTTTAACATTCCTTTTTAGTTATTTTATATTTTAGTTATAGCAATGAAAAGGAGAATAAATATATCAAACGTTTTCAGAAGAAACAAAAGAATTAGGATCAATTTTTGGGTTATTCTATTTATCCTCAAACTATACATTTCCCTATAGGAACAGTCATATATATATATATATATATATATCGTAAAGAACGACGCTTGTATAGGAGATATTCCGCGCAAGACGAGAAAGAGAAAACAACAAATGAAAAAATGAAGTACCACCTGGGAATCGAACCCGGGATCTTCCGATTGCCGGTCAGACGCGATACCACTACACCATGGTCTTCACTCTTCCAAATGCCGTAATTCCTCTACATACTCTACATATATATATATATATATATAAACCGCAATAAATGCGGGACTAAAATAATGTTTGAAACTGTACCTAACCACAATATACGGCAGTGTTCCAGCCTGGACCAAGAGAAATGGCGGACTGCTTGAGGGTGTGTGTATTTTGACAGAGCATCACGTCAGAGCGTGATGCTCTCCAAAACGGATTCTTCGTCAGGAGGGGCTATGTCATGGCCAGTGTCGTAACACCGCTTATCAGCGATCGCATTGAGACTAAAATTTTCATCGAAATTATGAACGGTCAGTCATCGAACACGCCTGATGATTAATTCGTCTTTAAGTTATGAACAGTCACTCATCAGGGGCTCTCGATGATTCATCTTTCATCATACAGTAAAACCTGTATATAAAACTCGGACTTTGGATAAGCCGGAATCCTCTATGAGTCGGGAACATTTATACACTTTGAAATAGGGTTTTTTACAATACTTTAAACTTTACCTGTATAAGACGGAATCCTCTATTTCTCAGTCTACGCTCCCCACCAATTAGTCCGAGTTATATTAATTATTCATCAGTACATTTATAGTTTAAGTGGAAGTATGAAGAATTAAACGGAAACAGTATACTCATTAACGAATACGTTCCATACGTGGAGCATAACTTTCACTAAAATTTCGACGTATTGCTCACTGATGAAGTGTTCATTTAATTTCAGTCAGTTTCCCCAACTCCAAAGCCAGACATCCATTCCCACATGCCTATGATGACTATGTTAACTCGTCCACTTCGTTGAGATACTATGACTCCCTCTTCTTTGAACCTCGTTCCATCGTTTCCAGTGACAAGCTCGCTGTCCGTAATGTACTTTGCCCAACGTACTGCTCCTTTTATAGACTTGTTTTTACCGGTTGATGGCGTTGCCGTCCGTCTCAGTGCCCTCAGTTGGATGAAAGACGTTAAAAAGATCATCCAACCATACAATATTTAACATTCGTCGTAACGGTTTTATGCGAGATCCGAACAATCTACGGGTCGCTACATTATCTACACTCAGAAGAGGGTCACCCATCTAACTATTGAACAGACTCAACGTCGCTTAGCCTCGCTAATCTAACGGGAAGCGGTATTCCTACGTGCCCACGACGTAACTTTTCATATCTCTCTCGTTAAATGAAATTCAGTACAATGCTTCATATTTTACAAGTTACGAAAGTATTATGAGAGATAAAGAGAATGAGAGACATTTAGTTCAATGCCAGTTTCCTTCGCGTTTTCCTCAAAGTTATTTCCCTCCTTTTCTAAGCTTCGGAGGCACTAAAGGAGTGCCGAGGTCCAGCTGCGAAAATGACGTACGGTTCCGATGGGAGCGTTGGAATAGAGGAAATCAGCGGAAGTAAATTGGATCATAAATTTCGGAAGTAGAAGAACGAAACGGTTGTTAGAGAAAGATAAATGTCCCGTGTTTGGCGTTCCTAACTGACCAACGATTACTTACTACGATTAAAATGATAAATGATAGAGGGGATATAAATTAAGTTCAGTACGAGCAAAAGGTGATTATTTAAACGGTTTATGTTGGCAATAATGTTTATAGATTTGTTCGCTTCATAAAATCTTCTTAAAAACATTGATGGAAAAGTTTAAAATTGAAAATTTTAAAGAAACTTTATTTAGAAAAAGGATAAAATTTATATACAAAGTTTAGCAATATCTTTAAGCAGAGAAATGTCTATTTTTATATACAATTTAGATATTTGATAGGTCGTTAATATATTTAAAATAGTCTTAGCTGAATATGCCGTTATGAAGCTTGGAAGCGTTTTAGGCAAAATCGATGTGGATTCTAATTCGTCTCTAATTACCAAAATTAACGAATTGAAAAGTGACACACTATATATATATATATATATATATATATATATATTATATATATATATATACACACACACGCTAGCCTCTTTATAGTTCGGCATTTCGGTGGTCCGGCACTTTTTCAATTGTGACATAGCTCCCAATAATCCAGTAGCTATTTCTGATCGTCCGGCATCTCTTAATAAACTGTTAAGGTATATCCATTCATACTTTACTTATCTGTTTGTTAGCAGGAGGAGGGGCAAGAGGGGTCAACCGCTGGTAACTACAAAACCCTCGCCGATGAATGCCACAGTGACGATCCCCCATCGGTGATGCCCAACCAGTGAGGAAGAGCTGGGCAGGCAAAGACTAAAGCTCTTCCCAACTTTTTGAATTAAGTTGGTCTAAGTGTTCTGAAACAGATGAGTAGCAGCATCAGTGTTGCCTCTTTCGAATTATTAACTTAAGTGGGGTGTACCAGTGATGCATACCATGTTGTAGGAAGGTAGGGGGACACTCGGTAGCCCGGGAAATTTATTAGTCCGGTATGCCTCTGGAACCAATCGTGCTGGACTGGAGAGACGCTAGTATAGTATATATATAGGGTGTCCCAGAAGTTCTGCCCCCTAATATACAACATAATATTAGCATTTGGGGCAGGACTTCCAGAAAACCACATATATATATATATATATATATATATATATATATATATATAATATATATATATATATATATATAAGCAAACAACCACAGGGAAAAGGAAACACAAAGTCCGAGCGCTTTCGTGATATATTCACATTATCCTTGATAATGTGAATATATCACGAAAGCGCTCGGACTTTGTGTTTCCTTTTCCCTGTGGTTGTTAGCTTATTAATAAGGTCACGTGTTATTTTGTGATTTTAGTGCATATATATATATAGGGTGGTGGTGGTGTAGTGGTTAGCACAATAAAAATTGGTTGGTAGATAAATGAGTATCCTGAGTAGTCTAGTGGTTAAGACGCTGGGCTGCTGATCGGGAGGTCGTGAGATCGAGTCCGGGCAAGGACTTTGTAATTTCTGACCACCCGTGGTGGGACGTGGTTCAGATTCCACGTTAAGCGGTAGGTCTATGGTGGAGCAACAATCTTGACCTTCGTCAGAATGAACAATTCGGGCCGAATCAAAATCAAGGTGAACCAAGGTTATATATATATACACAGTATGGGTGCTCTTCCAATATGTGCTCTACCGCGAAACTGTGATCTACCATATGAAAAATTTAGGAGTACCGAAATGGAAGACCCACCTAATCTTGGATAAGCCATATTGACATTAAAATAAATAATAATAATAAAAAATAACTCAGAAGGAGAACATGAACTCTTGCTGAGAAAAATTAAAAAGACACCAACGAAGAAACAAATATGGGATGAAAAGAAAAAAAGATCCCATGGCTAGAAATAGCAACACGGTTTTAAGAAGAAGAAGAAAAAGATCGGAATAAGGAGAATAAGAGGGCGAGAAGCTGAATAAGCATAAGCTGATTAAGCATAACAACAGCGACGGAAAAAGCCGGAATAAAAATGTTTTAGTGGTGTCAAGAGATAAAATTCATAACAGTTTCAAGGTAAGAAGTTCATAAATTTCCCTTCGGTTATTAAATTTAGGTTAAATAAGTTGACATTTCAGCTGTAATTGTTTAACAAAAGTGTATGGAAGTCCTGTTTATGGACAAATAGTTAGGCTAGTTCATCTTTGGCCTAGGTCTTCCATCTCCAACGTAGCCTAGGTTGTGTTTAGGCTAATCTGGTTGGAGCAGGACCTATAATTTCCATATACCATATTCCAACTAATATTCCATATTCCAGGCTAACTAACGAAAATATCACGACTTAACCTAACCAATCGTCAAGGGCGTATAGTTGACCTAACGATTGGTTAGGTTAAGTCATGATATTTTCGTTAGTTAGCCTTATAAGGCTAGTTTCACGGTAGAGCACGTATTGGAATATGGTAGATCACAGTTTCGCGGTAGAGCACATATTGGAAGAGCACCCACAGTATGTTCTGAATTCTGTTTAGGCTTCAGTAGGCCTCAGTATAGGCTTCAATTATATCTTTTAACAACGCGAAAAAATTGGTTGGATTTTACATTAAACAAAAATCATACAATAGATGTAAAATTAAAAAACATTTTATTATTAAAAAAAATATATTTGTAAAAATAATATGGAAATGAACACGAGAATCCTCGTCTGATCCTTGCATAGAGAATGGATAAATGGTGTTTGAGAATCCACGCGTTCTCTCAAATTATGATCCACGTTTTTAGATGTGATTATTTGCAATGATTGCAATAAAATGAAACAAAAGAAGTTTGTTTAAAATTGGAAATAAATGGCTATTGGCAATAATTAAATGAAATTGCTTTCAAACGGGTTTTGTTTTTGTGAAATTTACGAAATTATTGTTTAGCGTTTAAATGAATACATCGTAATACGAACTTTGGTATTAATTATAACAAATCTCGTTCGCATACACAACATTCGTAATTAATGATACGTACAATGCATCAAAATTGAAAATAGGATTTTAATTTGGGAAAGCTTCCAGTATTAAAGGTGTATATATATATATATACTAGGGATGTCACGGGTACCCGAACGGGTACCCGACCCGATCGGGTAATGTACTACTCAATGATACCTGACCCGATCGGGTAATTGCTAAAAAATCGGGTACGGGTAGTAAAAACCAAATTCTAATTTAATTTTAATTTTATTGTTTTGCAGGTTTTCTTGATATATTTTTTGTATAATATTTTTTAACAAAACATTCAAAATGGCAAATCGTAGTATGGTTTGGGACTATTTTCTCATTGATAAATTAGATAATAGTAAAGCCAAATGCTTGAACTGCACACAGTTAATAAGTCGCGGTACTAAACCAACAAATTTTGGAACGTCTTCAGTACCCGATCGGGTATTACACTTCGGGGACCCGTACCCGATTACCCGGTAAAAGCGCTACCCGTTGCATCCCTAATATATACACGTATAAGGGCTACAACTAATACAATTTAATGTTTCTTATAAATAAACAAATAAATAATAGATTTGTGTAATTTGTGTAATATAATATTAGAGTGCCTTCACTTCGTTTATAGGGAAATGGGATTACCAACTGAACAGTCTGAACTCCGAACGCTGGCAAATTATTCAAATGTTATACTTTAAAAAATAGTCCCTCTATTCTTTGGTGAATTGTTTCTTTAGTGAATTATTTATTTGGTGAATTATATTAACGTATGAAAGGAAAATATGACAATTGTAATTATTATTTTTAGTATAGGAAAAATATAACAATATAATATATCTATCTAGTATCTATCTATCTATCTTTATATATATATATTATATATATATATATATATATATATATATATATATATATATATATATAGTTTACCATGTTTAAAAGAAGGTGTACTTTACAAAATTTTAATATATTCTGCTTTCTAAAAATTATATAAAAAATCTATATAGGATTTTCCAATACTTGACAAAAAATATTTATATTTCTTATTAGTCATTATTGTCCAGTAAATCTGCTAAAATATATACATTTCTGAGGTCAATATTTCGAGTGTGTAAATTTACATCAAATCCGTAAATTGTTAACTTGATCCAGTACTCGTCTCTTTTGAGGTTTTTGGTTAAACTCCTTCGTCCAAATTGTGTATCCTCAAATAAAGAAAAAAAAATCACACTAAGAACGAATTACAAATTTGTTGTAGTTTTGGAAAAAAAGTTGTTTTAGAAATGTCTTTTCTAAAAAACAGAAAAAAAAAATTCCTAATTGGTAACTCTTGGTTTTGTTTACAAAATGTTATTACGTCACAAAAAGAATAAAATATTCAAAGATTTAGGATGGTCGATGGACTGACTTCTATGTTTTAATTTTTAAAAGAAATGAAAATAAGAGAAACAAAAGAAACGAAAGCCTAAAGCTTAAGGGCCAAATTAAATAAAATAAATAGTCCAGCTTCACAATTATTTATGTCATTTTAAATTATGAAACTAATGTATTTATTTTATTATTAATAATAAAGGTTATTCAATTCAATTCAATTCAAAAGAATACAAAGGAATACAAAGGACACCAAACCAGCTGGTTCCTACGAGGTTGTGTCTGTTTAAGGAAGATTAAAAGATGGAAGAAAATTTGCGGTTTCAGTTTACACTATCTTCTTTGCCAGTTTTATGTGTTGGTGTTACAACAGAAGTATCCACGTGGAGAAGTTTATTAGAATCGTGCGTGTTGATCTCCTTTACGCATCTCGGAGCGTAATTGTGGATGAGTCAGTTATGACACCAGTAGTTTTCTGCATTTTTGTAGCTAGACAACTGCTGTTTCATAGTGTTCTAATCCTCTGCATGATATCAAATATCCAACTCTGATAGTTTTCATGGTCTGCCAGCGCTCTGCTTATCATCAATGGTCCTAATTTCACTGCATTATATTTTATTAGATTTAAAGCACATTTTAGAAGTGTTTGTTTCTTTAGTAATTTCATACGATATAGTGAGCTTTGGAGCCATATTATACTTATACGAGTATAAAGCAGAAAAATTTATAAAAACTCATCCGCGTTAAAAGTGGACCTTGCATTTCATGGAGTAAAATATTGGCGTTTAACAAAATTTAAATGGTTGTTTCCATACTTTTAACAAAGAATATTGATGAATTTATGTTAAAAATGCTTGATCATATGAACTTCAGTATTCAGACAAAAAAAACCAGCCAGGTATACATACCTTTATATGGAAATTCCAATGCCCTTTGTTAAAAATTTGACGGAGCTAAGGTGCTATAATTATATTCCATTTTTAGAGGCACTCCTTCGGTGGCATCCATAATTTGGCCTTTATTTCTATAAAGAACAATTAACTTGGTAAATATAAATATAAAATGATGTTGAGTGATTTTTGCCGTGGAAACTTCAGACAAGTAAGGAACAAGACTAGTCCGTAGGTAAACATTTGATATTCATAACTTTCGACATTTTCTAATGTTATCTTCAGTGCTAAAACCAGCGATATACAGGGTGGGAGAAAAGTCTTTAAGGATTTTATACATACGGTCAGTGGTGTAGTGCTGTGGGAACGCGTGGGAACGGCGTTCCCTTACTTTTTTTGGTAGACGGAACGGCGTTCCCTCACTATTTCAAATAAATCCGAACTTACAAATCTCTAACGTCATGAAATTTTAATTCCACCCCTAGAGAAATATGAGAAAGAATCATTAACTGTTCATTTCTTTTAGCTTCGACTGAGGCAATGCTAGCCTATAAAGATCTGGTGAAACAGTCACCACGGCGTACCAGTTGTTAACTTTTTTTTAGTTAATCATTCCAGTTGTTAGCTATTTTTATTGATCGTACTGGATGTCGTATATCTAATGGCACTGGAAATACTGCATCTTCAACCTTGGAATATATCCTAATATCCAGTGCATATGACCTCAAAATATCCCTGAAATTGGTCAGATTTCAAAAGATTTCCCGGGGGGCTTACAGTGTCCCCGGACCCCCAGCTGTATGGGCTCGCGCGCTCGCCATTGTCCCCCCCGCATCTGAGTAACACTTTCAAATGCGTTCCCTCACTTCTTTATTTAGCACTACACCACTGCATACGGTTATTTAGCTAACAACATCCTACAAATAAATGTTCAAATGATGAAACAAATCAAACAAAAAGTCTATAAGAAATGCAAAACACTTCACTTTTTTCTACGTGAAGGTCAAAATATGAAATATGGAAATAAACTCTGTCTATTAGTGGGTTTTTATTTTCATAGTCTATAAGAATTTTATTCATACAAATATTTTGTTAAATTGTAATTTAATCTTCAAAGAGTTCTCCATCCCCTATGATACATTTGTGGATTCTCTCTGTGAAATTCTTCATCGTTCTTCTGAACATATCGAGGGGGATCCTTTCAGTTGTTCATCAATTCTGCGGCGAAGGGCATTCACATTTGGATAGATGAAACCAGGAGTGTAGAGTTTGTCACGCAAATAAGCCCAAAGCTAGAAACCACATGGGGTTAAATCAGATGATCTGGCTGGCCATTCGATGGGACCTCGCCGCCCAAGCCATCTTCCTTCAAAGTTTGTATCCAGAATCTCACGGGCAGCTGCAGAGTAATGTGGCGGCGCTCCATCAGGCTCATAAAGCCAATTCCTGCCAATAAAACTTTGTCTCTCAATACTTGGCAGTGTTTTCCATCCATCGTATCTCTTAATATGTCAAAGGAAACGAGTCCTGAATAACCAATGCACGCCCAAACTGTTAGTGTAGCCGTTTTAACGGGTTTACCCAATCGCAATTTGGGATTTTTTTTCGCCCACTAGTGAACGTTGTGTTTGTTTCCTTTACTCGTTAAACCGAAGACACATTCATCTGAAAATTTGATCTTTCGAACGAAATCTGGATCACTGATGAACTTTTGTCTCGTTTCAGCAAACTGCAACCGTCTATCAGAATCAGCGTTGTATATGAGCTGAGAGTAAATTGGTTTGTAATCGTGGTATCCCTGTGATTTCACCATTTTTGCTACTGAAAATTTGGAACTGAAGTTTCGTGCACAATTTGCTATCGAAATATGTATTTCACTAGCAATGTCCTCTATATGAGAGTGGAATAATTAAGATATCCCATATTATTGCACTATTCCATATTTGTATACTTTCCTCTATTATTATTATTATTATTATTATTATTATTATTTGTTATCACTATTACTATCACTTGCCTCTTTCACTATTTTTATGAAATAAGTGAACTAAATTTTATTAATTTTGCCTAAAAAGCCTCCATGCTTCCAAGACCATATTCAGATGAGAGTGCTGTGAAAATATTAATGTCATATCAAATATCTAAAATTGTAAAACTCTGTCATTTGTATTCTTTTCTGAATAAAGTTTTTTGAAGTTTGAATTTTAGATATATTTCTGGTTTTAGCGCTGAAGATGACATTAAAAATTCCGAAAGCTTTGATTAATTAATTATTAAATGTTTGCCTACGGATTAGTGTTATTGTTCCATATAATATATTGATGCTACGTTTTTTTTAGAGGTTTATTTTTAAAAACAACACGGCTCTTTTAATGGGCTGTGAAAATAACTATAAAAACAACTTTTTGGGGTTGGAAAATAATAAATTTATTAAGAAAAGTACATTTTAGGATGGAGAAATAAGTTAGGCTATAGGTTAGGATAAGTTAGGTTAGGTTACAGTTAGTTAGGTTAGGTTAAGCATATATTATCATACAATTTTCTCAAATTCAGTTTCTCCCGATAAACTGTAAAAGTCAAGAGTAGTATAGCCTATCGGGTTAGATTGGGTAAGGTTAGCCTATTAGGCTATATACTCCTATGTTACTTTATTTTCTGCTATTGTATTATATTTTCGATAATTATGCCATTTTTAGCCAAATATTTGTATACATTTTCTAATTAAAACGGTAGTTTTGTCAAATAGTAAGTTGAAATAGTAAGTTTCTCCATCCTAAAATGTATTTTTCTTAATAAATTTATTATTTACCAACCCCAAAAAGTTGTTTTATAGGTTTTTCCACAGACGGTTAAACGTAAAAGATCCCAAAACATGTTTAAAAAAGTTGTTTTTAATACAAAAAAATTTGAAATGTTGCTCAAAAGTAGTTTTATTTAAAATATAAACCTAATACCTAGTTCATTCTCACTGAAACCACCTCATACCATTATGGATCCCCTAGCAGGCTTCACAGATGTTTTATACACTATGGGACTAATTTTCCATTGAGTTTGCGATTTGACTTAGGCTCATTCGTTAACGGGATTGTCTATTGGTCTTCAGCAGCAGAGTCCTTATATTTTTTGACTCACTATATTGACAACATTTCTAAGGAATGGAAACATCAAAAGACGACAGCAGCATGAATGACTTTCCGAAATTACAGATAATTTCCACCTTTTATCATTTTAACCACTTTTGTCACGTCAAACAACACCCAGCAAAACTGCAAAGAATGTACCAGTGGCTAAATGTAATTAAATTATCGATAAATATAAGTAAAAACCTACATTGTAATTACAAGGAAAAAACCAATGATCGGAATAAACATAAATATAAACTAGGTCCTAATAAAAAAACAAGGCCCCTTTTTAAAAAAAAAAATGTCGATTACTGGTATTCTCGCTATTTTTATGCTAATTTTAATCTAACTTAAACTAATCAGATCCGATCTTTCCTAGCTTCATGGATTAGGGGAGGGATTAGAAAATATGACGTGGGTGGTTTCTGTAAATGTCGGAAATTTTTTTTGGCAAAGTTGGTAACCGTCCGTCTACTGGAAGTGAGAATATCTAAATCAACCGGTAGTGATCATGTAAACAAGAATACTGTAATGAAGAAATTACAAAAATCAAACAGACACATTATGCAAACACAAAAATGTTAAATTCTCAAAAATTCTGAAACTAGAAAATATTTACAAACTAAACGTTACTTCTTTTGGGCATCAAATAGGCAGGAAAAAACTCCACAAGATTTGGAAAGCTAAATCATTTCAAACCTATCATTGCTTTGACAAGAGACAGCCAATCCCAAATATTAGAAAAAACAATTATAGTTGGATTGTGTGATCATGTTTTTATGCTGTAAAAGTCCTGATGTCTAATTTGGAATATCCCTAAACAAAAAATCGAAAAATAACACGCATTAAAACTTTAAAAAAAGGGTTTAAAAATAAATTGGATATTTTCTTATAATTCTCCTATCTCCCCTTCTACATTTAGACATGCCTTTGTTTCATCCGCTTTATAGGGAATAATAATAATAATAATATATAATAATAATAATAATAATATACATTTCCCATATTAAAAATAAATTCATCTCAGAATTTCTAACTTTCCTCTCCCTTTTTTAATGTGTCTTGTCCCGCAAAACCTAAAAAAACACCGCTTGTATAGTTAAAAACCTTTTAAATAATTCTACCTGCCAATAACCAATAAAGCTTTCTTGAAAATGATTGTTTTATTTTTATAAGCATAAGAAAATAAAGCGCCAATTTGTATGGAATCAAACATTTACACTATTTACCCATTTTTCGGGTACATCAAAAGAATAATAAAGCTTATGAACTTTAATTTCCTTTCAGTTATTTTGTTATTAAAATAGTCTGAAATAGACTGAATACGTTTATTACGAGTCAGTAACTGAATACTGCAAAAATGGTCGGGTCAAAATTTATGTGCATATACAATATGATTCAATTTGTGAAGACAGGAAAACTGGGAAGAAAATTTTATTCTATTTCCTGAATAGTTGGGTGTGGTTCTTCTTCCGAAAATATTTTTCCATTCGTCACTATTGAGTTACTTCATTAGGGACAGTCGGATTCTCTTTGTTTTACAGTGCAACGGAAGGAATTCACTTTGTACTGGATGATTCGAACCCGCCAGTTAACGTTTATAGTTGTAGGAGGATTAAAACGTTACCGTTACAATACAATGAAGAACGTCCCCTGCCGAAGAAGGTATGCATTATCAACAGTGATGCTACGAGTGAAGGTATAATGTAAGAGTTTCACCTTCACTTCTCTTTTGAACCACATTTTTATAATGTCCGTAAAACTATACCAACTGTTGAAAACTGTTCATGTACTCGTACAGTATAACATCATTAGCTTTTGCGTGTCCTCGGAACAGAAAGGTTAACTAATTACACACACACACACACACACACACACACACACGTACACATTATATTATGATACTTTTTTTCAGGTAACTCCCTTTTCTGACTAAATTTTAGAAGAAACCATAATAAATGGTGATTATTTTTAGCTACATAGATAAATCTCAAGGATCAGACTCACGGCATTTTGTCGATGGAACATTTCATCCGAAAATGTAGTGTGGGTTCGGCTGCCATGCGACATATATACACAAAACATTCTATCGGCAAGTTTCGGAGAGTTAGATTAGGTTAGGTTAAATTAAATAATTAGGGTGTCGAGGAAACTTCTTGTCACGAAATGTATTTGGGTCTCTGTATGTTGGATCAGAAAAGGTTAAAATAAAAAAATATAAGTTCTGAAGGATTTTACATTTAAAATGACAATAATTTCTGTTGCGTAACTTGATCGTGATACGAACCACCTTATCTGGATTATATTTGCTAATTAGAATCGTTTAAATTAAAACAACGAATGATTTATGCAAGTTTTGTGTTAGATCATTAGCATAGTTGTAGCTTTAGCAAGTATTTCAGTAAAACTTCTTCCAAATTATCACAAAATTTCACATTAAAAATAGTTTTAGCTGTAATACACATATTATTATAGCTACTGTAGAGTAAAAATTAAAGGATTTTTCACCCTTTTTTTCGGGGTGTTCGTGTAAAAACTAGAAATGATTGAAAAACCATTTGTGGTTGACAAATATTTAACTATAATATATGACTTAAAAACAGTGGGTTTCAAGGATACTTTTCCCTGTTGGTTTACAGTAGTAGATTGAATAAGTTGCGAAGTTATCTATAACCTTAATGTTGAGACGTGGAAATTTGTAATGTAGTGTTAAAAATGTTAACAATTATATTGTCATACGCCGTTTACGGTTTGTTTTTATCGTGTTTACATCAAGTTATTAAAGTTAAATTTACACATGGATGTTGTAATCAATATATATATATATATATATATATATATATATATATATATATATATATATATATATATATATATATATATATATATATATATATATATATACTGTGTGTGTATATATATATATTGGTGCTCATAAGTATTCGTACAGAGAAATTTTAAGTTATATTCGTTCTAATCTTTTGTACTATGCATACGATAGTTATGAAAAGTTTACCGTTCGTTTGGAAAAATTTAACAAATAAAAATATTAGTTTAATTCAAACACATAATGTAAAACTTCAAAAAATTTGAAGAAAATTAATAAAAAGTTGAAATGCAAATGTTTTCGTACATTTACTTAAAAAATTATTGACTAATTTTTGTGTACACCTTAGACTTGAAGAATTTAACATTTTTATCAGTAGTTGGCTGTTTATTGATTAGAGACTGTTGGCAATTCTGAATCCTAGAATTTTCTCTGTGAATCTTCAGAGAAGACGGATGACTGTACAAACCATTAGTAAGCAATGGGTCGTCGTGGTAAAGAGCTGTCTACGGATCTTAAGATATCTGTTATTGCTGTACACGAGTCCGGAAAGAATTATAGGAAGATAGGAGAACTTCGAATTCCATTTGAGACGGTTGCTGCAGTTATAAAGAAATGGAAAGGTTTTGGAACAATAAAAAAATCTACCAAGTTGTGGACGACCTTGCGAGATTTCAGAACGTACAGATAGACGGATTAAAAGAATGGTTGCTGCGAATCCATGATGACTGCGGATGACATATGCCAAACATTAAGACTGTCTAAGATCGATGTTCATCCCTCTGCTGTACGTCGTACATTGAGAAAAAAGTCTGTATGGAAGAGTTGCACGAAGAAAGCCTCTGCTACGAAATGCGCACAAAGAAGCTCGTTTAAAGTACGCCAAGTATCATCAAAATGATGGATTTGCATTCTAGGAGAAAGTTCTCTGGACAGACGCGACCAAAAGTGAGTTACGTTTGGCGAAAATCAAATACTGCATTCGAGCTAAAAACATTCTTACTACGGTTAAACATAGTGGTGGTATTTTGCTTCTTTGGGGATGCATCCCTTAACGAAATAGTAAATAGAGACATCGCAAGAGTATGCGACTGGCTGAAAGCCAATAAATTATCCTTAAATAAAATCAAAACAAACTTCCTGCTAATCACAAAAAAGAAATTAATACCAGAATTCAATATTATTGTCAACTTGCACTCGATATCGCGAGTTACTGAAGGGAAATTATTGGGAGTTTTGATTGATAACAAACTATCCTTTCGTGAATATATTGAAAATATCACAAGATCATAAACCATAACTATCGAAATTATCGTTTATATTAACAAAATTACATTTCCTTCCCACAAATACAGTTAAAACGCTATACTTCTCTTTAGTTTATCCACATCTCACATACAATATTACCATATATGGCAGTGCATGTGATTACATCATCAACCCTTTAATCATAAACCAGAAGAGAATTAGTAGAAAAATAAAAAAATTTGCATGCTTGTTAAAGGCAGTATACAACTGTATTTAGTAATGAAATTATACTCATATAAGAAAACTGGGTACTTTTGCATTATCCTCCCAACACTAATTTTTTTTTATAATGGAAGGAAAATAAAGTACGTCAGCAAAACACTTTTAATTTTTAATCGTGAAAGGGCATGAAAGCAGTAATATCTCGCAACATCGCAAGAAAGGTATTTTCATGCTCAACACTGACCTAACCTAACCTAACTTGAAGCCGGCTAACTACGGCTAACGCCTGCGGCGGGCTGTTTTTAACCTAACCTAACCTAACCAAACCTAACCTAATCCCAACACTAATTTTTTTTATAATGGAAGGAAAATAAAGTACGTCAGCAAAACACTTGCGGCGGGCTGTTTTTAACCTAACCTAACCTAACCAAACCTAACCTAATCCCAACACTAATTTTTTTTATAATGGAAGGAAAATAAAGTACGTCAGCAAAACACTTGCGGCGGGCTGTTTTAACCTAACCTAACCTAACCAAACCTAACCTAATCCCAACACTAATTTTTTTTATAATGGAAGGAAAATAAAGTACCATAACCAAACATTATATAAAAAAATTAGTGTTGGGAGGATAATGCAAAAGAACCGAAAACTGTATATGTATACACTATACAGTATATTTGTAAATAAAAAAAATATATATATATATATTATACGTCTCTAAGAATTTAGTGCGTTTCTAAACACATTTTCTTTGTGTGTGTATTAAAGGATAAACTAATGAATGATGCCTTCATAGAAATTTGATTCTGTTTCTATGAAAGCTTCAGAATACTAAAGGAAAAAAATATATATATATATGTATACACACACACACACACACACACACACACGATATTACATGATAAGCTTTATTGGCAGGCTAGAAATCTCACAAAATAGTATGATATAATATTTTTGAAGGTAATAAACGATAAGATAAATCAAACAATAATAAATTTTAAAAACTAAAAATTATGACTAAAAAGTACACGTAGTGACAATACATATATGGTAAATTGGTAATGATAATAATGATGATAATAATGATAATAATGGGAATAATAATATTTATTAGCGGGGACAGATCCCCACACCTTAAAAAAAGGTACAGTATCTATCAAGGTAATTATTATTATCTATACAGTTAGTTAAATGAGAGATTTATCATATAAAACCAAAGCAAAAAAAGGTTTACGGTAATAAAGAAATAGGTACTTTCCTGTTATCCCGGACCCCAGACTTTTTGTCAAAAATATCACAACTTAACCTAATCAATTGTCAAGGGCATACAGTTGACCTAACCGTATTTCTTGTATGTCCATAATGAGACTTTAAAAGATTATTATTAATAATAACAGAAAAACTGGTGCTTTCCTGTTAGGTCAACTGTATGCCCTTGACAAGTGGTTAGGTTAAGTTGTGATATTTTCGGCAAAATGTCTGGGGTCCGGGATAACAGGAAAGTACCAAGAAATAGCAATAATACACGTAAAGAAACGAGAAATAATAGAATTAGTAATAACAGCTTCATAAAAATAAAAAACACATGTAATGGAATGGCTAATGCAGGAATTACGTAGGTGGAGATGTAGAGAAACGCTTTCATACCAAGAAGTCCAGTCGAGAAGACATAAAGTAGGACTGATGAATAGCTTGGACAATTGGATTGAGTTTTTAATTCTTCGCATTAGACTGTATTGGGCACGTCTTGTTACCTCAGGGAGGCTCGGAATGTTGCGGTTAGCGAACATTTGAGAGGCTGAGCATCTTGGCGGTAACTTATGTTGCAGTCTATAGGATCTGTAAAAAAACAAATTGAGGGTTCTGCGGCAGCCTTTTTTTATAATTAACCCAGAGTTGCTGCCCATAAATATTAGTGCAGAAAGTACGAAGAAGAGTGTCTTTAGTTTAGCTTGTACAGAATTTGAAGTTCCTTAGAATCATGTTTGCCTTAGCATAGTAACTTCAATATTGTTTCCTTATGTCTGATTCGTCACTCAAAGAGCTGGCGATAGTATGATCCAGATACTTAAATTCTTGTACCTGCTCTATTGGTTTGTCTCTCATTATTATTACTAGTACAGTTCCCGCCGCTTCGCTGACGGTTAGACAGGCTAAACTACAAAAAAAGAACCCAGCCGTGAAAATTTTGAGCTTCACATTGTGTCAACATTTCTGAATCTGGTATCTCCCAAAACCTCCTCACCCCCATTCATACAACTTGGGGGCTAACCCCCTCCCCCATTACCCCCACCCCTCCCCATTACCACACCCACCCCCATTACCCCCACCCCTCCCCATTACCACACCCATCCCCCATTACCCCCACCCCCACCCTTCCGCCCACCCCAACCCTTCCCCCACTCCCACCCTTCCCCCCACCCTCACCCTTCCCCCATTGCTAAACTACAGAAAAGAACACAGTCATGAAAATCTTGAGCTTCACATTGCCGCCCGTAATACAATTTCTGAATTTTTTTTTACAATTTCTGAATTTTTTTCTCACAATCTTTTCTCACAATTTCTGAAAGTGTGACGGACGGACAGACAGACAGACAGACGGACGGACAGCTCTCTTATTATAGATAGATTATTATTATTATTTATATATATATATATATATATATATCTTTTTTTTTAATTTAGTAAGATATCTTTGACTTTTTGTTGGAATTTGAATTTCTTGTTTGAAAATGAGTTTGTCCCAATTGTACACTAAATTCATTTCAGAGTGTTTCTTTGAACGTCTGTTGGTAATTTCTTTGTAATCTTGCTGATGACTGTTCTAAAATAAGTTTATAATTTTTTTATGCTTTTAAAAAAAGTAAAGCTTAAAGCCTAAAGACAAATTAAATAAAATATAGTCCAGCTTCACAATTATTTATGTCATCGTAAAATGTAAAAAAAACTATTATTTATTAATAATTAATAATAATTATAAAGGTTATTCAATTCAATTTAATTCAATTCAATTCTAAATAGAAAACCCCCTTTGAAACACGCCAATTGGTCCTCAATATGAACTACTAGATGCGTGTAATTTGGTCTAACTTCATTTGTATACAGTAAAAATTCAATTATTTCTTGTATTTTAGGATAAATCTGAGCTATTCGTTTGTGAAATAGATCCTATTGCGTTTCCTGAACATCTTTTACGGAAACAGAAATGCGACCCTATTTTAATTGTTTTTGGAAGTGAGTCCTAAATTCAGATTCAACGCTCGAACAGTGTAGAGTATAGCCCTGAACCGAGTCTCGAAAAGGAATTCAAAAACAATATAGTATTCACCTGAAAAAGGAAAATCTGGTTCCAATATCCATTCTAACTTCAAAAGGAAAACTAAACTTTTTATTTTAATTCCAATTCCGATTCCATTTCCGAAAAGCAATTCACTAAATTTCATTTTTGAGACACGCAGAATACGACCAAAAACTGAATTCTGAGACACGAAGAGTACGGCCAAAAACTGAAATACGTATAGAGAAAGTAGAAAAATAGGGAAAAATGTAAAGAATAAACAGAAAAATTATAGAAAAGATCATAGAATATAGATAGAATATAGTTAAAAGTGTCTTTTCAACTATTTCTTAAACAGAATTAAAAATACAGTTTGGATTAGCGGATCGGCCTAACACCTTTCTTTTGATGTTACACTTTATTGACAATTTTGGGAGGCTATAGGTTATATAGGTTAGGTAAAGTTAACATAGATTAGAATTTTAGATTAAGTTAAGTTAGTTTAGGTCAGCATGGGCTAGGTTAAGTCAGATTATTATCTATATATCCATTAGCAGCATTGCATATGTTTATAGTTTATAGTTGGTCCATGTTTATAGTTGGTCCCCGAAAGTTGCAGTATTTCATATGCAATGAAAATTTGAAAATATGCAGTCCGTGAGGAGAGAGTTCAACTAGTTACTATTTTTCAAGACACAAGAGTAGACCTGATTGAACTATTGCTTGAAGTGAGAAACCGACATTACAACTTTTGTTTCAAGCATGACTTGAAATAGTATGCAAAATTCAAGGATTAAGAATTTTCTAGAAATTTTACTGATAAGACTCGTTAAAAGGATAGGATCTAAATTTTCTGTATGGAGGGTAGACTTCATAGAGTTTACTGATCATAGAAGACTTTATGAAGAGTTTACCGTATATAATCAGATTAAACTTGGATAATATATCTTAACGAACCTAACAATATTTAATTAATTTATACTTCGTCTGGATCACTCAGCAAATACACTATCATGACTAGCTGGATCACACTAATAAACTGGTCGCCAATTTGCTAAGCAACCGATTTAGTCACTAATTTTAAACCGAATCCGAGAAACCTGTCCTGTTATCGGTTTCTGCGCAACAGATGTGTCATCGGCTTGCTCTGAATCATTCAATGAAGACCAAATCCGCCTGAATATATTATATCCACCCCTTTTTAAGGGAAGTGAGCCTGGAATGGAAATTGATTATATGTATTCACCATCCGTATTCAGCAGAATTTTTTATTTTTAATGTAAAAGATCTGATTATTCATTATTATTCATAATCGATTATCTCGATATCAATATGGCTTCCGTAAGAAAAAGTCGACTGAAATGTCTATCGATTTTCACCGCCACACCCGCATATATTCGTTGCCACATACCAAAACGTGGCGGTAAAAAGATTTAAATTATCTCCGTCACATGACCAAATTTGCCGTTATGAAAAAGACTAAACAACTCCAAAAATATTGTTATTATCTATTTTCATCCCCAAAATCACCCATTTTAATTAGATCGAAATTATGGAATTATTTCGGAGTGGATCTTAAAAATATTTCGAATGAAAGTGATGTGAAATCTCATTTAAAAAATGAATGCTGATAAATTTACATTTTAATGTCACATATACAAAATGATTTCACTGCTTGTTTGCATTATTTTTCTATATAATAATAATTCTTTGTATCTTCTAAAACTAGGAGTTCTCAATAGTGGGTGGGTGGGGGTAATTTGGATATCCAGGGGGGTTAATGGAAGCCCCCTAAAAATAGAAAAATGAAATAAATTAAAAAAAAAAAATCTCGTTTTTAAATCACAAACCTACATGTCAATACTTCAAAGTTTGTTGTACGAGTATATCCTTTGTTAAAGCTTTTGTAATCTTTATTTTTATCAATAAAGAGTTTTTGTTCTTTTCCAACAATAAGGAAATGCAATGCTTTCAAATACACACGTAAAGTTGGCAGTTAATCCTTTGTCGGGCAGTATGACTTTACTGATTTTGTTCTGGCTAATGCCAGATAATTTTATTCAGTCTCGGAAAGACCTCTACGCAGTAAAGGATTAAGCAAACGTCTCTTAACCCTTTACTGCACAGAGGCTTTTCGACATTGAATAAAATCGTCTGGCGTTAGCCAGAACAAAATCAGTAAAGTCATACTATTGCGCGATAAAGAGTTAAAGCGACAAATCAATTAATTTCATATGCAGTTAGGCCAAAGGGGATGCCAGAAACTGGCACAGCGTTCAGGCTAGACTAATGCGGCTCACTACGCTAACTCCATCGGAGTCGAAGCAATGTGCCTCATTAGTTGGCCTGAGCACGTGTCAGTTTCTGCCTCACCCGATTAATTATTACAGAACGCTGCACTTTGTTATTTCAGGAAATGGTAGAGTTTAATGTACTGTTTCAATGCTTTTATTTATTAATATTAATTATTTATTAATTATTATTATTATTATTATTTATTTATTATTATTTATTTATTAAATATTATTAATATATTTATTAACGCTAATTTTCAAACTAACATTTATTTTATGACGAAAATATTTATGACAAAATTTAAATAACTAATTTGCTTTGTAAACAAACGACGTTAAATTACTTTCGCATCATTTATTATTATTATACTTTCTGATCAGTCTTTCCTTGTGAACAGACGTGTTTTATCGAGTGTCCATTGTTACCAAGTGAATAAGTGGTTTTTGTTCAAGTGTCTTTAAAAAAAAAATTAAAAAAAGTGTTTGGTGCATTCTTAACTAAATCATTCATTACCAATCATTACTAATCATTCATTAACGAATATATTTCATTTATTGAATTTATTCATTACTATATTACTGGACTAAACCAAGGCTAGTGCCTTGTTTGTTCCCGAATCTGTTACTACACGAGGTTTCATAAGGTTGAAATTCCCTTGGTTTGCCTTTGTTGTTTTTCAAATTATCAGAAACGAGGTTTCTTAAGGTTCATTTTCCCTTCACACGCTACCTGACCTCCCGAAGGGTCAATCACCGTCGGTCGAACAGCGGTCAGATAAGTTTCATTCAATACTTTTTCTTTAACAGATCTTTCGTCGGTAGCTTAATTATATATTCATTTAGCATAAAATTGTGTTACAAGAACCTGTTTCTGCGTTTCAAGAACATTTTTGCGGGTTTTCGCAGGTGACGGCACAATAAGCACGCGGTAGACCTACGTTGTAATTATTAATTCCAAACGCTCGGTTTTGTTTTTTTTGTTTTTTAATTAATTAAAAGCATGGCACCCCGTCAAGTACTTGCAGTCGCTGTGAAGGGAAATTTGCCGCTTACGCGTTTACAATGGCTAATAATAATGAACAGTTAGTTTGCAGGTGGTGCTCAAGCATGGAAGTCCTGAGGAACGAGTTAGAACGTGAGAGGGAGGCCAGGGTGAGGCTTGAAGAAAGCGTAATGCTCCTGACGGCAAAATTAGAATCCTTGTGACTCCAGTTACGACCCCTCCTGCCTCAGTTTCTACTAATAATATAAATAGTATTAATAGCCCTCTCTCTTCCCCTAGTTCCCAACCCTTCGTTCGAGTGCGTAATGGAGCCCCATTGAGAAAACCTAAGACTTGTCTACCAGTAATAACAAGCAATGAGTTTTCTGTTTTAGGTTTCGAAGATGCTGATGAACCGGAAATACGACTCGTTGGCGATTCCATTGTTCGAGGGCAGCTCGAGGAATTCTGTGGGAGAAACCCTCGTCGTAGGCGCCGTTACTGCTACCCTGGTGCAAGGGTGGAGGATATAACTGATAGTGTTGACCATTTTACAGACGGTACCGCCGAGGACACAACGTATGTTATTCATGTCGGTACTAATAACGTTTTAAATTCTAGATCGGAAGAACTGCTGGCTAGGTACAGGGACTTACTAGGGCGACTAAAGGAGAAAACTAATAAGATTGTCTTAACAGGTATACTTCCTCGAATTATCCAACGAAACGACTTCTACAGCAAGGCGACCTATATTAATAATAACCTAAAGTCTCTTTGCCAACAGGAAGGAGTGCATTTTGCGAATTTTTCGAACAGTTTCTACGGCAGGAGGGACTTGTTCCTCGAAGATGGACTTCATCTTAATGACGTTGGAGCTGCGCGTTTAGGAAGACTATTTCATAATACTGTCTCTTCTTTTCAGGCTGCCGTAACTCGAACGGTCCCAGCGTAAATTCCACAAATTTCTTCTGCGCTCGCGAAGGTGTCGCAGTTACAAACAATTTGAAGATTCTATCCCTAAATGCTCTTTGTTGGTCTGAAACATTATAACATTATATATATATATTATTTTTATGCAGGAAGGAGGGACCAAGGGCGAACTCCCGCAAAAACGCCCCCCCCCCTAATAGAAAGAAAAGAAGAGAGCCAAAATACAAATATTTTTTTATTTTTTTTTATTTTGAAAAGATTGTGTAGTGTGTAAGATGCATGTATATGTAATGAGGAATAGAGGGAAAAGTATGTGTTTGAGAGCATATTGGACTGCTCATAGAGTAGATGAGACACGGAAAAAGATCAGCTAAGGAGGACAGTGACAGAAGAAACGGGAGCTCCAACACTATTCCTGTCTCCTACCTAACGTCTCCCCGAGAGTACATCCCTGGTCGATTGGTATGTACAATCTCCTCCTTACAACTAGGTTTTATATATATATATATATATTAGTGGTGGACCAGATGTCAGTTTTTCAACATCTGCGGATGCGGATGCGGATTTTTAATTTCAATATCGGCGGATGCGGATATTTAGTTAATCTATCAATATAATATAGAATTATGAATATATGACATAATTTTTCAAATTTCGTGATATTACTATTATGGCAGGCAATGCATAAGAATTAAAATTAATATTAATGTTTTCATTATGATAAAAATAATAACTTTCTCAAGAGTTTCAGCCACAGAAAATTCAATGAAACAAGTGTTACCAGGTATTTATAATTTGAGGTTTATATATTTGTTTGTTCATTAATAATTAATACTTTACATGAAATGTGCATGACTGGGCCTTATAAGCTACTTTATAAGCTAATTTAATTGTAAATTGCATAATTTATTAGAGATAATATCAGCATAACATCCGCAGTCAGAAGTGCGGATGCGGATGTTAAAAATGATGCGGATATTCCGGTCCACCACTAATATCATATTAAAATAATTCTGTATAAAAATTAGATGAAATTAAAAATATATGAGTGAAAAAGTGAAACTTGCCATCTGTCATACTCCACCTGGCTGCATCCAATTATGGCGACACTAACGTACTTCACTCCAACTTTGGCTCTTCGGGAAAAGCACCCACAATATTTAATTTCGATTTTAACGGACCTATCTTGCGGTCTCATCTCTTGCAAGAGATGTATAGTCAAGTATGTTGACGGCAAGAGAAAGGAAATTGTATATACAGTATATATATATGAACATTTTTATTCTCAGAAAAATAATTTCTATAATCTTTCTATAATCTTCTCTAATGGAGAATATTTATAGATGTTTAATTTACTTTACGATTTATAGAATAGAATTGATATGTTTCCAAAATATATTTTTATATAAAACGTGCATACAATGATACAACACCTAACTTTAAATCATTTATTTGACTCGAATAACCTCGATAGGCCTGAGTGGCTTCGGATTTTCGGATCACCCGAAGCTCCGTCACCCAAGCCATTTTAGTTAGTTTTATAAGGCTAACTAACGAAAATATCACGACCTAACCTAACCACTCGTCAAGGGCGTACAGTTGACCTAACGATTAGTTAGGTTAGGTCGTGATATTTTCGTTAGTTAGACTTATAAAGCTAACTAAAAAAAGCTGGGATGAGGATCTTCGGGTGATCCGTATTTTCTAGTGTAAAGCGTGAAATAAGGATTGGCTTTATTAAAATTCAGTCACGTTTTGGTATCTCTCAGTACGACACTGTCTTACTGGATTTTTAATGTGCCAGGTTCGAAGAATTATAAAGGTGTCCTCGTTAAATAACTAATGGTGGGTTAGTTTTTTTATCATTGTTCATAAGCTTTAAATAGTAAAGGAACCAGAGAAGTGAAAATTAATATTTGTATATACAAACAGGGCGTAACTGGAGTAAAAAAGTTAGTGGGTGGGGGGGGCGAACACAATCCTATTGTTAAAAGCACTCATTAGTATGGGAGTAATTATAAAAGTTGCCCCCCCCCCCAAAACCTTATAATTCCTCCCTAACTTTTTTACTCCAGTTACGCCCCTGTATATAAAATGAATACACGTAGATATAAACTACAAATTGTTGTATAAAATTCTCATCTTTCTCCATAAGCCTTTTGAGTTAGACTTTAAACCTATATGACCTATGCCAAAATCGTTAGAACCTTAGAATTTAGAAACCACCGATTAATAAGTAGGTTAATCTACTAATCATTAAAACTGTTTCTTTGTAGTAGGCTTACAGAGATGTCATTACGAAACTTTTAATCATTGTACAGTTTATATAAAAAGTTAAAAAAAACTACTTTTTAAGACAGATATGTAAATAATTGAGTTTTTACTTTTATTACATGTTAATATAACATAATGTTGATTTACTAACATTTTGCTACGGTGGTAATTAAACTATTCATTAACCAAATATGTGAGAGTAATAGAAATTATTATGTACTGATAGGGTCTACTTATAAAAAAACAACAATTTTTGTAAAAATGAGCGAACTTAGGGCCCGTGTGTTTTCTAACTGCAGTGCGTTTTATAAAGGGACGTCATGAACCGAAATGACGTCATAGGGTTTTAAGAAAAATGTTGCCATCAATGACTATTTTGTAGACACCTTCATCTACCAATTTAGCTTTATTGTATTAATACTACATATAAGCATTACAGCCTTTACTGCATCGTCACTTCCTGTGACTAAAGTTTCTGTGGTGAACTTTTTCGGGGCTTTCAGTACATCCTAAATCTCATAAAGTCCATAAAACACAACCGTTCTTTGCCCTTTAGGTTGGATTGTAACAGAATCGATTAGAATCGCTGAAATGCGATTAGTATATCACACGAACTTTTTTGCCGTCGTAACGCCGCTGAATTTGTGGCTCGAAATTTAAGCACCTGACCTGACCAAAACTAACTAAAGCTAGATTATTTAAGGACATAAAATATATATATATCTATAATGAAAATAGAAAAAGTAAATAGTTGTTAATATTTTGAATTATTTACCACAAGGACATTATTTAAAATAATCATATCTTTTTGTAAATATAAAAAGTTAGTGTGTTTAAAAACAGAATAAATGAAATTACAAAGAATTTGTAATATACAGTTTAAGATGCATTGTGTTGCTAATTTACACATTACATTATTATTGGATACTGTATATACACACCAGTGATTCTCAACTGGTGTATATACACCAAAATTTGCAAAATTTGGGATGCCATGAGGAGTGCCACGAAAATCTGAGGTATCGCGTAGCGGTGAATGATACGTTTCCAGGGCCTACAAGAACAATAACTGACCAACAGATGATGTGATCAGTTTCACAGAAGGACCATTTTGCGCAAATTAGTTACGACGCTGGCCGTTAATCCATGCGCATTGTTTGTTTCCATGAGACAGAGCCACTGAGTGGTGGAATAAAATGACTGAGGGTGTTCATTATTGATCGAGGATTTCTTGAAGGGAGTGATAATTTTAGTTGCTATATAATGATTTGGAGCCCGGTATCAGCTCAAGGTAGTGCCGCAATGAAAAAAAAAGTTTGAGAACCACTGGTTTATACCATACATTTAATAAATGCGAAAAACTTCACTTTTTTCTACGTGAAGGTCAAAATATGATGTGTTTCTGTATCCACCCGAGGAGGATGCCAGTGGGCGTCGAAACTGTCGTGGAAATAAACTCTGTCTATTAGAGTGGGTTTTTATTTTCATACATTTAATAACTTAATGTTTTCAAAAACAAAATCCAGTGACAAAGATTCTTTAAACAAGCTTAATTTTTCCTACTTTTGACTTATAAAACTTTATATGTAGCTACAGCGACATTGTCAGACACTTTCGAAGCTTCTCCTTTTGCCTTCTTAATGATAACATTTCTTTATGGGCATAACACCTCTCTTTTTCGAAGATGACTTTCGACCTTGTTAGAAGGGACCTCCAGGCATCACGCCTCCTTTACACCTCGCCCGAAGAAATACCCCGCTTCGGAACCTCTTCAGTAGCAAACGAAAACCACACTGTGAAGACCATTATTAACGCCCTTCGTCGGATATATTTTGCCATTCCTATTTTAGCGAAAGCACTCAAATTCTCGCGATCATTGTACTTGATTTAATAATGTTGTATATTGGTTTTTAAATAGGAAATTTACTAATGTTTATTAGAAATCAACATATGTAAACTATGTTTATTTGAAATATAAATCACTAATTAGCACCTGTTAGAATTGGAGAGAGAGAGGTTGGAGGCTGCGCTTGAGGATATACCCAAAGAGTCAGTCTCGGACTTCTGGGCGCTGTCAGTTGGGAGGAAGAACGTTTTGTTCGGTTAAGATGTAATTTTAACTAAACTTTCTCTCCATGATCTTGCGTTAAATTATGAATTCAAGCTCGCTATCACCCGTCATTTTTATTGTCTTAATTATAACACTGGTATGCATATGAAATTTTTTGTCTGCTGTGAGGGTTTTTTCAACTCATATTATATAATTCGACATGCTAAATTCGAAAATGACATTGGTTTTCCTCAATCAGGTCAGGTTTTTTCTCTATTGGCCATTTATTATAAGTCCAATTTTATCCCCAAATTTATTGATTTTTTTAGCTTAAACACTGTAGATACGAGTAATATTATAAGAACACTCGTGAAAAATGAAAACATTGTGTGAATAAATACTTTTTATTCATACACTGAATATGGAAAAAAGTTTATTGAGGAAGGAATGAAGTTTTTTTTGCTTTCCGTCTGTGTTTTTCTTCGGGCACGTCTCGCTTCAAACACCAGCAATAGTCCGCCAGCATATTGATATCCCAGTTTCCCTGGTACCTCTCTTCCATTATTTTGATATCTTGGTGAAATCGTTCACCTGTTCCTCACTATAATCCCCGCAATTTTCAGGAAAATAGTCCAAGTGGGACCACAAAAAGTGCATTTTTATGGACATGCGCGACCCATGAGCTTTGAAAGCTTCCATCAAGTTTTCGACAACGGACTCGTATTCTGGACTTCTACGCTTGCCAAGAAAATCAGTGACAACTGATTTGAATGCCTGCCAGGCATTCTTCTCAGTTGGAGTCATTGCGTTTTCGAACTGAGTATCCTTGATCAAAGTTCGAATTTGAGGACCATCAAAAACCAGCAGCATTTAGTTTAGCATCAGATATATGAGGAAATTTACTCTCGAGATATCGGAATGCTGAACCCTCCTTATCATTGATTTGATGAAATTTTTCATCAAGCCCAGCTTAATATGAAGTGGTGGGAGCAAAATTTTTGTTGGTGGTACAAGGGGCACTGAAACGACATTATGCGACCCAGGTTCAAAATTCTCTCTGGATGCCCATTCACGCTGTGCATAGTGCTTCTCATCCGCTCGGCTATCCCATTTGCAGAGGAAACATGGGTATTTCGTGTATCCCCCTTGCATTCCCAATACAAATGCCACAATCTGAAAAAAAATGAAAATATTTAAAGAATTTAGAGAATTTGTTCTATCAGATAAAAAAATCTATGCATTGGACTGTATCACTTCTGTGGGGAAGTTAAGTGTTCTTATACGCTCTCAAATAACCTTTGGAAAAACAACATAGTCAGTAGCAATAGTTTACTATGATATTAGTATTACCTTCAAATCTCCACAGATCCTCCAGTTATGTTGGTCGTATACGAGAGCATCCAGTAAAATTTTCATGTTATCGTAGCTCTCAGTAAGTTGTACGGAATGTGCTACAGGGACTGATGCAACCCTATTCCCAATGTTGAGAAGTACTGCTTTCAAACTTCGTTTAGACGAGTCTATAAATAGCCTCCATTCTGATGCGTTATATGGCAGGCCCAAGGATTCGATTAGCCCCTCAACATTGCAGCAGTACACTAAGGAAGAGGTATTTCGTGCACTGCAAAAAACTTGCGGAATTCTTCCTCTCGTTTCCTATACAAGGAGAATGTTGTTCCCGGAGCCAGCAAGTTGTCCTCTCGAAGTCGTGAGCCCAAGATCTCGGCAGCTAATTTGGAAAGTCCTAAATCCCTGGTAAGATCATTAAGTTTGGCCTGGTTGAGAGGCCTCGCTCATTTGAAGCGGTATTTTGAGGTATATACGACTGGGACTGGTCATTGGCATTGGTCATTGATTCATCATCAGAATCATCGAAGTCCAGGGTTTGAGGTGGGTCGGGTATTGGAATTCCAGGACCATGGGTACAGGTCTCATAGCAGAAGGAATGTCAGGGTATACAACAATGTGTTTATTCTTCTTGTTAACTCCTGAAAATAGAAACACAGAAACATGGATATAAAACTTGCATATGAAATAGAAGAAGCATTCAGACAGTGGCGGCTCGTGAGGGAAGGCTGCGGTCTGTAAGATATGAAATAGGTCGATGGAGTCTGTATATTTTCTTTCTTTTTCATTCATATTGTCCCTTCGGGGACAATATGAATGAAAAAGAAAGAAAATATACAATCATTGTATATGTAAATGTAACTTGTATAACAATATGTATGTGTAAATGTATTTTCTATAACAATATGTATATGTAAATGTATGATTACCATTATGGTGAATATTATGCTATATATGGTGAATATTACATTATGGTGAATATTATGTCAAGTTTCATACGAGGATTTCAAAATATTTAAGAAAAATAAATTTATAAGCCCACCTTGGAGGTTTGTCATGCAGAAATAGCAATCTGTCACGTGATCCTTTCCTTCTCTCCAAATCATGGGAATTCCAAAAGGCAAAGATTTCGCTCTGCCTTTGCTCCATCGTCTCAAATTTTCAATGCACGTCTTGCAGCACATATGAGGGGCGAAATTTTTGTCCTGGTCCCCTAGCTTAATTCCAAAGTATGCTCTATACATTGTCTTCACAAATTTAGTGATTTGGGATTGGTTATTTGGCATGGTAACCGTCCCACATATGTAGCAGAATCTATTGGGATCATTTTTACACGCTCTATTCATTATGAAATATTTTATCTATATGCCTGAAAAGTAAAAAAAGATATTATACAAGTGAAACAAGTGATGATAGATGTTACTGTTCCAATTCCGCTTTGACAAAATCACGAAAAATTCTATTTTACTTATGAGGCCATAGCCGGATAACCTGAGCTGATTGAGAAAAACGGATTGCAGATTCGAAATCAGCAGGAAAACTCTATAAAAATCACTTACAAAACCCTTGACAGCAAAATTGATGCATACCAGTGTAATAAATCAGAAAATAGGGAAAATTGTAATCATTCGATATCCTCCCTCTTTGTTACAAAATGGCTCGCCTGCAGTCCCTATTCAATTCAAATGGCGGCCACGCTACCCTTTTATAGAATACAGAAAACAGTATAAAGCAGTAGAAGGAGCGCAGATAACGTAACATTAAAGAAAAGCAAAACAAAATTAGAAACATTCCACAACAATAAGCTGCCTCACAATATAATCAACTCCGGTAATTATACAATTCATTTTAATTAATCTGTTTTAAACATTCAGTGCTCCATTGCGGCCTTTTGTATCTTTTGTCGTTTAATATTTGTTAATAAAGGAAGAAAACTCATTATATTAATTTCCTTGAGATGTAACAATTATTTGTTTGATCCGTAAATGACCTGGTGACCTCGAGCTTCTTCAAGCAATTATTTATATAAACAACTTAATGAACATTTATTATACTGCTAACGTAATTTAGTATATATATATATATATATATATATATATATATATATATAACAGATTATGGACTACTGAACTGAAAGTAACTGAATCCAAAAGGGGACGAAATATGTTACATCGACTGTATATCTAATTAAAAAATAAATATAAATGTGCTGCCATGACATCGAATGTACTAATTTAAACAAGAAGATTCTGAAATATATGAGACCCGATTGTTGTCAATTAATGCTTAAACGGCAACAATCACTTTGAATGGAGACACGATTCAGCAACAACAATCGGCAACAAACGTTCGCGTGATTGGACTTAAGAAACAGATCGAACAACCAAATCGTAAGAGATATATTGTTTGTTCGAATCAACAGAAATAAGGATGAAGCTATATTGTAAAAATTATTCACTAAAAGAAAGAGAGTATCATACATGTTTAAACTTACTCGAAGTTAATGCTAATAAAATATGAAGTAAATACATCGGTTACATCTTGCATCATAGCCTCTGTTTCAAAAGGTATTAGTACTCGTAAGGGTAGAAAGAATATAATTATTATTTTTTTTTACGCTACGTGAGTTAGCTGAGTTTCAATGAATATAAAATTTACGAATGTTTATTGTTTATTTATTTAACAAACGTATTTAACAAAATACAAGAATGACCTTTGATTGTTGTTGTTGTTGGTTAGCCGATCAGCCCACCCTGATCGAGCAAGCCAGCGGCACGCGGGTAACCGATCGCCCTCTCCGGAGTGGACCAGAGGTTCAGCGCACTAGTGATGTTGTGTTGTGTTCAATGTTGTGCTAGAGCGATACAGTCTGTCATAATGTGTTCAATCATTTGTAGTGTGTCCTGGCACAGGTGGCAGGTGTCGTCTGTGGAGTTGTCTAGTCTGTGTTTATATATTTGTAAGTTGGGGTGATGTCCACATCGGAATCGTACTAAGTTAACTCGATCCGATCTGCTCAGGCTGGTCTCTGACTTGTCAATGGGTGGCGGCTTCGCACCTAGGACCACATTCGGACAGAGTCGTGTCAGTGCTTTGGGGGTTAGGTGTGTGTATGTGTATGTGTTTTCTGTACTGTGTGATGTCTGTGGGCGTGGTACGGACTGCAGTATTTGGTTATAATGTCTCTCTGGTGTTACTTTAATGTTGCGAGGTGTTCGTGCATGACTGTACATGTAGTGGTAAGGGTGTTGTGGGTTAGTTATCGCTGCTGCCATGAATTGTGTTCCCCTCCTGTCTAAATGTTCCCTAATTTTCAATATTTTTGCTCCTGTGTGCAGGTGTTCTATTGGTGTTGTTTGAGTACATCCTGTAATGATACGAAGTGCATGACCTTTGATGTTGTGAGAGGCTAAACTGTTCAACAAAGTGTCTATAATTCTGGTTGATATCGTACCAAATATAAATTAAGGTACGGTATAGGTATATGAAACGGTATAGGAATAAATCAAGGTATATGTATAGGTATAAAATTCATTCCTGTAGCCATTCCAGATATATATATATATATATATATATATATATATAAATGTTATAATCTTATAATGTTTCAGACCAACAAAGACCCTAGGATCCACTCATGGCTGGTCTACCTAACTCTGTTCGTAATTGTGTATTGTGCATGTCCTCCGTAGTGGCGGAGAGGACCTACAATTTTACGTGGGTTCCGAACCACAAGCCTTAATTTTACTACTTTAAACTATACCCAATCTATCAACATATGCGTCTAATTGATTTTTAAACATGTTTGTAGACGTGCTACTAATTACTTCTACCGGCAAACTATTCCACCTATTTACTATTCTATGCGTAAAAAAGTTTTTGGCAAGTACTGTCTCGAACCTTCTACTTGTCAACTTACACCCGTTATTTCTAGTCCTATTATATTGAGATATTTCGAAAAAGCTATCTCTATCTACGTTATCGAACCCATTCATAATTTTGAAAACCTGGATTAGATCACCCCTTAGCCTCCTAGTCTCGAGAGGAGTCAATTTTAACCCCTTAAGCCTATCCTCGTACGACTTCGACCTAAGCGACGGAATCATCTTAGTTGCTCGTCTTTGAACTCTTTAGATTTTGTCTATATCTTTGCGCATATGCGGATTCCAAAATTGGATCGCGTACTCCAAATGGGGTCTAAATAATGATTTATAAAGAGGAACAATAATATTGCGCGATTTGTGCTCAAAATTCCGAGCTATAAAACTTAGCACTTTATTCGCTTTATTGACCGCTGCTGTACTTTGTTTCGCCACTTTTAAATCACCAGTAACTATAACTCCTAAATCTTTTTCCTGCTCTACGCTTGCTAACTCCTTCCCTGACATACTATACACAAAATTACTGTAATGCGAACCTATATGTAAAATTTGCACTTATCGACGTTAAATCTCATTTGCCATGTGACTGACCAATCAACGATTTTATTCAGATCTTCCTGAATTTTACCTCTATCTTCGTCATTAATCGACCTACCACCCAACTTCGTGTCATCCGAAAACTTTGAAACTGTACTGACTAGGCCGACATCTAAATCGTTAATATATATATAAAAAAAGCAAGGGGCCCAATACAGAACCCTGAGGAATGGCGCTCGCTACATTAGCCCAACACGACTCCGCTCCATCAACGACCACCCTCTGTTTCCTACCTCGCAACCACTCTTCTATCCAGTTTATTACTACACCCCTGATTCCATGAGCCTTAGTTTTTTCAATGAGTCTTTTGTGCGGTAGGGTGTCAAACTCTTTTTGAAAATCTAAATACACTACATCAACCGCCCGATGACTATCGTAAACTTCAACCACGCTTTGAAAAAATTCTAAAAGATTTGTTAAGCAAGATTTGTTTCGCCTAAAACCGTGCTGCGTATTTCTAACCAAGTTATGCAATTTTAAGTGTTCGACTATACGATCCCTAATTATTGATTCCAGAAGCTTACCTACAACAGACGTTAAACTGATTGGCCTATAATTTCCCGCCGCACCTTTATCGCCTTTCTTAAAGATAGGTGTTACGTTTGCTAACTTGAAATTATCTGGTACGTACCCCTCAGAAATAGACACATTAAAAATCTTTGTTACCGGCACAACAATGCTTTCTTTTAATTCTTTTAGTTGTATGGGATATATGGAATCCGGCCCCGGTGATTTACGCATTTTCATATATATATATATATATATATATATATATATATATATATATATTACAGTCAATGTCTAAAATCAGGCAATTTGTAAATTGACTGAAATTTTAGTCAATGTTTCAAATTGTGATACATACAAAACCTAACCTAACCTTTCTGGTAATGCTGCAAATGCATGCCACTGGTATCTCCCAATATGTTGCCTAAAAATTTATTAGATTAGGTTAGGTTTTGTATCACAATTTGACACATTGCCTAAAATTTCAGTCAATTTACAAATTGCCTGAATTTAAACATTGACTCTAACATATATATATGAAAACGGTAAGAAATAAAAAACAGGAAAAAATACAAAATACGCGATAGCACACACATACACGAGAGAGAGAGAGAGAGAGAGAGAGAGAGAGAGAGAGAGAGAGAGAGAGAGAGAGAGAGAGAGATTATCCATGATGTTGATCCCGAAAGAACATGGTTTAATTTCTCATAAGGACAAAATAGGACATGCGTCGGAATAACGAGGAAATTCGCATATTAAATGGCGGCAGATACTAACTCCGGTGAAGATGATGTGTTTTTAATATTTTTTTCGGGCGTCTCTTTCTTTAACAAAAGTTCGTTCCTAAATTGACGAAAGTTTGTTAAGCATAATCTCAATAAATTAAAAGCGACTTCGTCAGTGTCCATGTAATCAGGGAGGGTTCTTTTATGGAGAAATCTTTATCTTGTAACTCCACAAACATTCTCTTATCTATACTTTCTATAATGAAATAATCTCATAAGCTTTACACTAAAATTCATATATACTATGCACAGACTATCATCCTGTATATATATATATATATATATATATATATATATATATATATATATATATAATATATATATATATATAAAATGATGATCACAAAAAATTATAAAACGATTTTCGTGCAAGCCTTATGTTTAGACCGTAAACAGAACGTGTCGTGCATGGAAATACGCTGAAGATCATTGAAGATATGGCGTCTGTTGGTGTTCATAATATGTCACCATTTATCCGTGGTCGTGTGACTGGATAAATCAGACTATGGTCAGAGTGAGGTGAGAGGAAGATAGCTCAAAATTTTGTTTTTTAAATGGGATAGATCATAGAATCATGATAAATCCAACCACTGACCACAACGACAATTATTAGAAATAAACACAAAGAGACCTCGCTCACCATGTGAGGTCCAATCCACGCACACACTCGTAGACATCGAAAATAACGTCAGTTTGACATAGTGAACAATTCAACGTTACTTATTTAAATTGGACTATAGTGAACGTGTAGCTCGGCGAAAATCCCTGTTCGCAACTGCCATTAAAAGCTTACAGTACTCTCATTGAAGGAGATGATACTCATACGCTATTTTCAAGTTTGTTTCCTTCTCGGACAACTCTAAGTTTAATGAATTAAATCACGTCGGATGAGCTACTTTGATTTATGAATCCTGTTTGGTGTTTACATTTCAACAAAACGATTTAAGGCTTATGTTTTGAAGAGCGAACTGGAATGTTGGAATTACTGTATTTGTTATCTGGCGAGAGACGTCTTAACTCTGCTAAACACATTACCATTGTTGAGAATCTCTTTTCATTGTTTTAACACAGTATTTTCACTCTTCAAAGCGTTGAAAAAGACCTTTCTCCACCACAGTTAGTGACAGCTGTGCATAGGAAAATGCGCAGAGCTATTTCACCATTTGGGAATATGCATTCAACGTTTAGACTTTTAATCAATTGTAAAAGTTTCATAGCTGAAGATACATCCTCTTTGGATGTATGAATTAGTGATTGCAGTTGCACGCTATCCTCGGCCACTAAATCTTCTGAGTCCATATCAAAGAGACACCAAGTTCAAAGCATGTTCACGAATGCTATACGTATTCATTGAGCTTAGCTTCGCAAAAAATCCAAATCGTGCAGTGCCATTTCATAAGCTTCACGTCTCTTTACCAACTCTGCAACTTATCCATTATAACGAGAAATGTTTTGGTTCTGAATTTTTGTTTACTTTCCAATTAGACATCTCGTCATTATTTTCATGAAAATGTAGTTTCTGTCTCTTTTTTTTTTTCTTATTTCCGAATCATAGCTCTTATTTCCACACATGTCAATGGCTTCCTTTACAATGGTACAAAATCATCTGGAATAGAAGTCTACATCAGGACTTTGCAATTTTTTACTTATGTTGAATCTATCCAAACAGGGGCGTAACTGGAGTAAAAAAGTTTTGGGGGACGAACACAATCCTATTGTTAGACGCACTCATTATCTATGGAAGTAATTATAAAAGTCAAGGGCGTACAGTTTACCAAACCGGGCATTTAATTTAATGTTATTATTATATTTGCTACTGTAAAGCAAAAAATAAGAATACATGGGGGACTCTAGTCTTCAGGTGATCCAACTAAACTACCGTACAAAGGATATGGTCATAAAGACAACTCTAGCCTATCTACCTAAGAATGGAACTAACGAGCTACTGTAAGCTAAAGCAACCTATATAACCTTTTGTAGTTTGCTATAGTTCTAAGTTCCTAAGTTACAATTACTTAGGTTTGCTGTTAATTATGGAGTAAACCTTATACATAAAGGCTTAATACACGGACTTAATTACCCTCGGTTTTGACTAACGAAGGTTCGCAAACTCAAAGCCGATCCCTAAGGCGTCCGCAACGATTCGGAAAGCCGGCAAAAATGCGTTTTCTACCCCTGTTCGCTTGTGCACATGCACACACGAACGAACGCACGAACTTTTTCTCCAAATAACACAATCTTGAAGTAAATTTGGAAGTTCGTTCTGAGATATGTATTGTTCTGGGGTGCCAGAGGTAAAATTACAAATCAGCACAGCCTGTCAGATTTGAATGAACACAATTTCATACATAGAAATTACTTCTTATTAGCATGAATATGGATTTTCAGTTTGTTCGATTTTTACGAGTCAAGACCAAGGGAACCAAAGAGAAAAAAATATAATTGTGGAAGAAGGTATACTGAAGCGCAACAATTTCAGGGGTGCATCTTAAAGAAAAAAAATGTGTATATATATTAATTTATGCGCCCCTCAAATTGTTGCGCTCTAAGCCCAGGCCTTGAAGGCACATTGGTTAATACGCCTCTGAGTGCAACAGTCTCCCTCTCTTCCGGCCAATCTATCTATTCTGTAGATGTTGTCGTCCTTACAGTGTTATTTCAGTGTTTTTGATACAATTTTCACAGGGTTTTTCACATTTATAGACAGACATCAAACATAAGATAGCTATGTTCGTTTCGGACCTTTTCCATTCTATGGGCACCACTGAAATGAGAGAAATTAATATTTTTTAAACTTATTTTAACTTTTTATTAATAAATAATCATTACATTTTGAATAGGAGAAATTTAATTTATTTAATTTAACAGCTATTAACATAAATAAAAACAAAAAATATTTGTCGTTTCTTCAAAAATTGGACGATAATTTACGTTGAAAATTGGACGTAGGCTATAGGCCATCTTATTCTTACTTCGAGCAAAGACCTAGGATATATATATATATATATATATATATATATATATATATATATATATATATATTATATATATATATATATATATGCCCGGTTAGGTTAATTGAATGCCAGGTTAGGCCAACTGAATGCCCGATTAGATTAATTGAATGCCCAGTTAGGTTAATTGAATGCCCTGTTAGGTTAATTGTACGCCCTTGACGATTGGTTAGGTTAAGTCGTGATATTTTTGTTAGTTTTAACGAAAATATCACGACTTAACCTAACCAATCGTCAAGGGCGTACAGTTGATCGAACCGGGCATTCAATAATTTTACCGTAGGTTTATATATATATATATATATATATATACACACACACACACACACTTATACTTTAGGTATACTTTAGGTGAGTTTGAACGACGGTTCAGGATCGACCTGCGGTCGACCCCTCTGCAGCATCCCGCCTCATTTGCGGGATTTGGTGAAGGAGGGAATTGCTGTCTGCTCTCCTCCTGTCATCGTAGCCAGCCACGCATGGCTGGTTAGGGACTTTGCACAAGAATCTGTCCAGCTGGTTCTTGAAGTTATTGAGGTCGGTGTGCTGGAGATTCCTCACTTCTTTTGGTAGGACATTGAAAAGCTTTGGGCCTCGTATTCTGAGGGTATTTTCCATCCTCGTTTTCATGACCCCTTGTCCCACCGCAGCTGGGACCGTACAAAATCTGCCTCTTCTCTCATTCCAGTTTGTTTTTATTTCATTTCTAAGGTTAGGGACAGAGCCCTCAAGTATTTTCCATATGTATATTATTGTGTACCACTCGCGCCTTCTTTCGAGAGAGTAGAGTTCCAGGTATTGTAGTCGAGACCAGTAGTCTTCACCTTCCGTTTCCTCTATCTTAGACGTAAAAGTCCTTTGTATAGCTTCAGTGTTCGCAATGTCTCGTTTTCTGTGTGGGTTTGTGAGTACTGAGTAATATTCAATTATTGGTAGGACTATGTAGACTCTTCCATAATTTGAGCATGATGTTTGCTTTTCTGCTGCGGAAGTTCCTCCAGATGATTCCCATTATTTTTCTAGCTGTTGTAATTTTGATTTTATAGTGCTCTCTGAATTCTGCATCCGACGACATTATTACTCCAAGATCCCTGACTCGTGGATTTGGTGCTATCTGTTTGGCTTGCATAGTTTTGTACCCTTTTTTCTGTAGCTCCTTGTTATTACCATAGCTTAAAAGTTGAAATTTTTCTTCGTTGAACTTCATATTGTTGTCTTCCGCCCACTGGAATATTGTTTCAATGTCGTTTTGTAATTTTCTTATGTCACCTTCGTTCAATATTTCCTTACATATCTTTGTGTCATCTGCGAAGCATGATACAATACTGTCCTAAATATCTGTATCAATATCTGCAATCATTATTATGAACAGCAAGGGAGCTAATACTGTCCCTTGTGGGAAAGAGCTCACGACTTCCGCGACTTCCGAATTTCCGATATAACTCCGTTTACCACCACTCTTTGTGTTCTTTGCGTCAAGAAATTAAATATCCACCTTCCTAGCTTTCCAGTAATTCCTGTATTCTTAAGTTTGTGTGCTGTGGTTCCATGGTCACATTTATCGAAGGCTTTTGTAAAGTCCGTATATATTACATCTCTATTTAGTCCTCGACACAATGTTTCTAATATTTTCTCCTGGTGGGCTAGTAGCTGTGATAGGCATGATCTTTCCGTCCTGAAGCCATGTTGATTTGGGTTGTATAAGTCTTTTTCTTGTAGGTAGTAGGTAGTTTTGCTTCTAATTATACGTTAAAAACACTTTATAAGGTGTGAGGTGAGAATCACTGGCCGATAATTCTTGGGCATTGCTCTGTTACTACCTTTAAATAGGGGGGCAATGTTCGCGTTCTTTAAGGGGAGTGGAATTTGTCCTGTGTCAAGTGATTTCCTCCATAGTAAGTATAGCGGTTTGGCAATACTCTCTTTGCATTTCTTCAGAAACGTGGCACTCCATATTTCTGGCCCTGGCGCTGAATTGTCTCGCATCCGCGATAAGGGCGTAATTACATCTCCTTCCGTGAACTCGAAGTCCATTAATAGATTTGTGCCAGAATTTGTTCTTGGTTGATCTGTATCTATGTCGAAAAATTCGTCTGGGTTTTCCACTTCCATCTCGGACTTAGGGGTGCTAAACACAGTTAAATTGTTCCCTAAGCAGTTCACTTATTTCTTTTAGGGCATTTGTGTATTCGGCCTCCCCGTCTATCAACGAACCAATACTCTCCTTACACTGCATTTTCCTTTTCGCAAACGTTTTGTCAGTGTACAGGTCTTTGTATATTTGTGTATATTAAATTTAGAGGGATTGTAAGATTTGTGTTCGGGTTTTGCTGGTTATTGGTCCACTATCGTGTCGGTTTTGTTGGTTTCTGATCGGTGTTATTGAGTGGGGCATTGCATTTGAGAACACTGCGGGATGTGGTCTTCGGTACCATTGGGGTAGTTGAATTAGCTGCGGTTATGTTGGATAGGTGGATGGTGAATGTATTGCTGGGGTGTGTATATATATATATATATATATATGTCTGTGGAGCCCGGTCTTTTCTCATTAGGAGTGACGGTTCTTCATCTATGTTGTCACCTGTTTTATTTGGAATTCGATATATATATATATATATATATATATATATTATATATATATATATATATACACACCTCTGTGTGGTGTGTGTTGAGCTTGTGGAGTTTAAGTTAGACCTACTATGTATTAATGAAGGCTTCAATTTTTTTTCTTTTATACATTCTTTTCGTACGAGCTTCTCCTTTCATGCAGAGTGCCCTCCGCTCTAACACATAAAGTCCTTAATTTATTATTAATGTTTGCTTTGCATGACTTATTTTTCTTTTTAAATAGATTTTTTTTACCATCCTGAAAAGAAACCAAAGTAAAATAGAACGCGAAAATTATATATATAATTATATATATATATATATATATATATATATATATATATATATATATATATATATATATATATATACAGTATATTAGCGTTCTAGATGTGAATGAAAGCCAGTCAGGGGGAAGGAGAGATTACATTTTTAATGTCATGTTTTTATAGAATTTTTTTTTTTTACTTATTATTAAATTAAGAATTAATAATAATTATGGGATTCATAAATTTTGTTCTCTCATTTTCAATGTACGGTCATTGTACTGCCAAGGATTTAGCAATTCTACACGAAATGCCCCCAATTCTCGTTCATTTTGGGGTTTCAGATATATATATTAACTGCAAACAACACACACTATAATTATTGTAAAGAACGACGCTTGTGTAGAAGAACGTTCCGCACAAGATGAGGAGGGAGAACGAGCAAATGAAAAATGAAGTACCTCCCAGGAATCAAACCCGGGATCATCCAATTGCCGGTACTGACTGATCGGGGTCCTTGGTGCAGTGGTTAGCATATCCGACCGGCAATTGGATGATCCCGGGTTCGATTCCTGGGAGGTACCTCATTTTTCATTTGCTCGTTCTCCCTCCTCATCTTGTGCGGAACGCTCTTCTACACAAGCGTCGTTCTTTATATATATATATATATATATATGGGATGAATTTCACAATTAGACACGTGAAATTACTGAATGATGCCAACCCCTTGTGGGTTGGCATCATATATATTGAATGTGCCTCAGTAGTGTAGTGGTTAGCGTCGCTGACTACGAATTCATCGGCCTCGGAATCGAGACCCGGTGATGGCAGGTGACGCGCAGCAAAACTCAGCTGTTATCCTTCCACACAATTAAAAAATAATAAAAAAATTGGTTAGTGGATAAATGGGTGCCCTGGGTAGCCTAGTGGTTAAGACACTGGGCTGCTGGTGGGGCGTGGTTCGGATTCCACGTTAAACTGTAGGTCTAAGGAGGAGTGACAAGCTTGACCTTCGTCATAATAAACAATTCGGGCGGAAGCAAAAACCAAGGTTAGTGATGCGACGTTTTCCTCGGCGTTGGTGTGTAGGTGGGTGTATTTTTTTTAACCAACGTATTCGACCTCAAAAACTCGCGGCATATTTTTTAGTATTTGCTCAAAAGTAGTTTTATTTAAAATATAAAATATAAATTATAAAATATAAAATATAAATTATAAATTATAAATTATCATTTTTATAATTATAAAAGTGATCAAACCGCGATAGAAAACCTTTTTTTTTTTGCCATATCTTATTACCATATTAATTTTTACTGCTGAATATTTAGAGTACAAATTATTACGATCAACTTTTAATATATATTATGAAGATTTCTTTATTAATTACTTAAATTATCATTATTGATTATTATTTATTAATTAAACTCTTAATAAAATTCAAACCTCAAAGGGAGAATTAGATAATTCACTAGGCAACAAAGATTTTGTTACAGAAGACCAAATAGGTGCTCCTAGCTAATTTCGGTATGCTGATTTCAAATCTATAATTAGATTTTTTCTATCACGTCTAGATTTTGTGTAAAATGCAAATCACTTTTAGTAAAATTTTCTACCACGTCCAGATTTTGGTTTTAATCGGCTTAATGCCAGTAATATGAAACTTGCTTTTCAAGGTTAAAGCAATTTTTTTTGCCAACTATATACAAATTCGAACAATTTTGGTAAATAAAATTTATCCCGAGTTGGCAACACTGAGTCAAGAGCATAGTAACGGGCAACGGCCCAACGGTCAGTCGCTACGTGACAGTCAAGCAGAACGGTTGTTGAAGCTCTCTGCTGATGAGCAAGTGACAGGTTGTGGTGACTTGTGTGTTTTTATAGCATTTGTTTTGTACTACGGTGTGTATTTCTTTTTATTTTGCACATCGTAATAATTACTTTCTACGTTTTTTCAGATATTGTATGGTAATTCAAAATGGCATCAAATAAACGTGCTTGTGTAAATCACCCAGACAACTTCTGCTTTGTCTGTGGACAATATACACCTAAGCCACAACGTAGAAACATAACAACAAAGATTAAACTTGCCTACAAGTGTTATTTTGACTGTAAGTTAGGAGACCAACAGAGGGACCGGGCACCACATATTTGCTGTGCACAGTGCAATGCAATGTTAATAGCTTGGATGAATGGTAAAAGAAAAGCTATGCCGTTCTCAGTCCCCATGGTTTGGCGTGAGCCGAAAAATCACTTCAATGATTGTTATTTTTGTTTGACAAAGATTGCTGGTTTCACAAAGAAAAACAAATCAAAGATCACGTACCCAAACTGCGAATCAGCAATGAAACCAGTACCACATGATGAAACAAATCCACCACCAGTTCCACCAGCAACGATAACAGACAGCAGTTCATCTGAAGATTCTGCTAGTGATATAGAAACAGGGAAAGATGACATATATGTTCCAGATGCAAATATTTCCCCACATTTGTTAAGTCAAGCGGAGTTAAATGACTTAGTGCGCGATTTGGAATTACCAAAAGAAAAGGCAGAGTTGCTTGGTTCAAGACTTCAAGAATTTAATCTTCTCCAACCAAACACCAAAGTTTCCCATTTCCGCCATCGCCATTTGCAGTTTTCATCATTTTACTTACAGGAAGAAAACGTTTGTTTCTGCCACGATATCAGTGGTCTGATGCAAGGGATTGGCTGTCGCTATGATCCAAAAGAATGGAGACTGTTCATTGACTCTAGTAAAGCTAGCCTTAAAGCTGTATTACTGCACAACGGCAATGAAAAACCTTCAATACCTGTAGCACATGCCACTGGCCTTAATGAGACTTATGAATCGATGAAACTGCTGCTAAGACTCATCAAATATAAGGACCACACATGGAATATTTGTGGCGACCTTAAAGTTGTATCATTACCTCTTGGGTTACAGTTGGGCTACACAAAGCATATGTGCTTTTTGTGTCTATGGAACAGCAGAGATGACAAGAACCACTACAAAAAACATGATTGGCCATCTAGAACTGAACATGTTGTTGGTAAATACAATGTGAAACACCCAGCACTTATTGACCCTCAGAAAGTACATCTTCCACCACTTCACATTAAACTTGGCCTTATGAAAAATTTCGTGAAGGGTATGGATCATCAAGGTAGTGGTTTCCAATATTTAAAGGATAAATTCAAAGGAATATTGACAGATGCTAAGCTAGAAGCTGGAGTTTTCACTGGACCACAGATCCGCAGTGTCATCCACGACTCATCGTTTCCATCTAACCTAAATGAGAATGAACTAGGAGCATGGACATCTTTCGTTGAAGTTGTCAAAAATTTTCTTGGAAACCACAAAGCTGAAAACCACCGTAAACTCGTAGAAAACATGCTTAAATCTTATGAAATAATGGGATGCAGAATGTCTTTGAAAATTCATTTTTTACATTCTCATTTTGACTTCTTCCCGGCCAACCTTGGGCTGTAAGTGACGAGCATGGTGAGCGCTTCCACCAGCAGATCTCAGTTATGGAAAACAGATACCAAGGTAATTTCAACCCAAATATGATGGGAGATTATTGTTGGTTCCTGCAGAAGGAGAGCTCGTCATCCTACAAGCGACAAAGGAAGAGGACACACCAAAGTTTCACTTAAGAACAGGAATTTGCCTTTCAGTAGTAACAACAAAATACTAACGCGCTTTGGGTGGATGGTTGGGCGCAGGGGTGGTAACTCCGCCAGCGGAATTCCGCTGTCTGTCTTAAGCCAGAATAAAGGAGGAAAGACATCCCTGTTCACTAATTATTTAAGTATGCTTAACATAAAACGTGGCACGGAAAAGTAGCTTAGACGGCTTTCGTAATAGAAGCGGGTGAGAAAAAAAAATGAAAAATAGGGGTTTTCGGTTACACAAAATCTGGACGTGATAGAGAAATTTTGATATCAGATCTGAAATCAGCATCAGCGCTTTAATAGGAATCAGTAGTTCACGTGTCTGTAAAAAAAAGTTGAAATTTGTTGCCTAGTGTAATGAGGAAAACCTTTGATCTTATCCTATGACCATATTAACTCTAATTGATAATTATTCATTAACAATAACTTGTTAGTTTTGTTAATAACATATTAAATTATATATCAAAAAGTATTTTAATGTAGTTTATGATGGTATGGTTGGGATTTTCAATATGGCGTAATATTTTCCTGCTCACCCTCATTGTTCCTAACTATTAAAAATGTAGAAGTGGGTTGAAAATATTACATATTCTCTGAACTGCAAAAATTGTCTGGTGAATTCTAACTATTCGAAATGAGTCAAAACCTTTATATATATATATATATATATATATATATATATATATATATATATATATAGAGAGAGAGAGAGAGAGAGAGAGAGAGAGAGTTTTTTTTTCTGTGTAATTATTAACAGACTAAACTCTTCACTTTTGTTAACAGAATGTGGAGTTTAACAAAAATGTCAATAAAATACTTTCATATAATTAAAAAATTTGGCTAAGAATATTTTGCGCAGCTTTAAGTTAATAAGTAAGGAAAAGCGTGAAAGAGCGCATGCGCGAGGAGAGAAAATTGCACCTAAAATTTTAAAATGGTTCACTCTACTGAATGGTTATTACAACCGACTCATTTCGATATTACATATAGCGAACTAAGTTACAGTGAGTCAAATTTACTAATAGCTTTTCCTTCGTATACTGTATAATAATATTCTCGTAAAAATATTACGTATGAACTAAAACGTTATTCCTACACTTGACTCATTCGAACATAGTTTGCTTTATGTATTATTAAAATTGGTCATATACAATACAATAACCACTAATTGTTTAGTACTGTAACTTAATTAAAATTTATGGTGTAGTACTGTAATGCTGTAGTACTGTAGTAGGCCCACTGTAAACTATTTAAAATTTATGGTGGAGCACTGTAATGATGTAGTACTGTAGTAGGCCCACTATAAACTATTTAAAATTTATGGTGTAGTACTGTAATGCTGTAGTACTGTAGTAGGCCCACTATAAACTATTTAAAATTTATGGTGTAACACTGTAATGCTGTAGTACTGTAGTAGGCCCACTATAAACTATTTAAAATTTATGGTGTAGCACTGTAATGCTGTAGTACTGTAGTAGGCCCACTATAAACTACTTAAAATTTATGGTGTAGAAAATCTGAACCGCCAACGGAATTTGTACGGACTGCCAGGAATAAATCCATACCCAAACCCATCCTTTGATTACAGGATTTACTTTGAAATGGTGTGGCAAACTTTGATATTTCGAAAGAATTAAAATCAAACTTTCTCTATTTTTTTCGTGAAGTTTAAATTTAGTTTTTATTCCGGAGATTAAAAATGTTAATTTTAGATTAAATTCGATAAAATAATGTCGGCCACATTAAGAAAACCTTCCGAGGGGGAAAAAATCAATAATAATAAATAAAAGCTGACCTTCGTAGACTAACGGAAATTTTGCGTCAAAATATGTTCGTTTTGTGTTGTTTTGTTTGGGCCAAATTGTACTTGTCGATTGCGTTAAGATTTTTAGGTTCCATGAATCTGGTTGAGAATTCAACTAACCTGACCTAACTTTTATTAATATAGAAATAAACTGATGTCACTTTCATTGGGCTCAGACGAAACGATGTAAAATGAACACATTTTGGCGTATGTGTTAAATTTTGCCACAAACGGTATAGCCGGACAGAAACACCTACAGTATGAGGACCGCGGAAAATTAATTAGTGGACCTTGTTCTAAGCCCTAGGCCTAGCATTAATATAATTTTTTTTATAATTTTACACGCATACACGATATTTTTTTCATAACATTTACATTTACAGTATTTTACAACGTATAACAAATACTTTATTGAAACTATGTATTTATTTTCTATGTAAACGGCATTCTTATTGCATATAGCAAAAATAAATAAATAAATAAATAAATAAAAACCTGCAGAAACCATGATTAAAATAACAGTGGCACAAAAATGTGACACACTTTTACGCCCATGATAGACGAAACGAAAGGTGAAGCCAACTGGTCTCTACTAGTACAATCCCTAAAACTCTCTGGAAAAAAGACGCGCGTGGTACACAGTGATATACGTATGGAAAATACTAGAGGGTTGGCTCCCTAACCTTAGAAATGAAATAGAAACACACTGGAGTGAGAGAAGTAGATTCTGTACTGTTCCAGCTGCGTTGGGACAGGGGCCATGAAAACGAGGATGGAAAATACCATCAGATTACAAATACAAAGGAATACAAAGGACACCAAACAGCAACAGACTGGCTGGTCCTTACGAGGCTGTCTGTTTAAGAAAGAAGCTTAAAAGATGTAAGAAAATTTAGAGACAAGTGAAAGTTTTAAATTAAAGAAGAGAAAAGAGAGAGAAAAGAGGTTGAGAGGTAGGAAAGAAATTTAAAGATAACGTGAACATTTTAAAGTACAAAGGAGGGAATCCGAGTGAAAATTCTATAATACTTCTACGCGCTAAAATATGCTTCCAACTGGGAGTTTAAGGCAAGATAAGCATCTAGTTTGTTTGTTTGTTTTTAAAAGGTTCGATCAGATTATTTTGAACTACGCTGGCTGGCAATCCATTCCACAAATTAGCTATACGATTGAAGAAAAAGTGTTTAGCTTCATTAAAATTAAAATGTTCGCCCACTAAGGCCTAAAGCCTAAAGCCCAACGCTTAAGGGCCAAACTAAATAAAATAAATAGTTCATCTTCACAATTATTTATGTCATTGTAAATTATAAAACCGGTGTATTTATTTTATTATTAATTAATAAAGGTTATTCAATTCAAAATTCAATTAAATTCAATTAATTTGGAACCATCACCGCGAGTTCTGTCTGCATTCCTGAAGGTGAATATTTTTTTTGGCGTCAACATTGTCAAAATCTTTAATCATTTTAAACATCTGAATTAAATCTCCTCGAATTCGCCTTTTTACGAGTGAGAATAAATTTAACGTTTCTAACCGGGCAACGTAGGATTTGGTTCTTAGTCTAGGTCCTAGATTCCTAGACTCTAGGAATCATCTTATTAGCCCGTCGCTGCACTCTCTCCATTCTGTCTATGTCCTGTTGTAAATATGGGGAGAAGAATTGAACGCAGTATTCCAGGTGGGGGCGTACTAAGGGATTATATAATGTTAGCACTGTTTTCTCAGACTTAAATTCAAACAATCTATCAATAAATCCCAAGTTTCTATTTGCTTTTCTGACCTCTTCGATACATTGCTTACTCGGTTTAAGAGTGTCGGCAACAATAATAACTAAATCTTTCTCTTTCGTAACGTTTGTTAGTGTCTTATCTCGCATAAAATACTTTTCTTTAACATTGTTTCTGCCAATATGCCACGTTCTACATTTATCTCAGCCAGATTTATCTCCATACTGAACGGACACATTTCCTGAGCTCTCTGATATTGCTTCTACTTTTGCATATTGTTAATAATTTTACTTTTGGAAAGTTTTCAATTTTATGTACTTGTGTTTATATTCACGTTGTTATAGTTAAGTAATTGAATATTAGTGGTTTTTAGCGATTTAGAAGTTTTCATAGCGTGCCGGCTTAATTTAACTTAAACTTATGACGGTTATAAACTAATTTTAACTGCGCGATGCCGTCGCAGAAAGCGTCGTGTGTTAGGTGTGGGGTAAACCGGTGGTATTCGAATTTTAAAGATTATAACGGCGGTCCTATGGCGATTACCGAGAGATCAGTTTGTTTCTTTTGCGAGTTAAGGGAGGAAATAGTTGACATAAAACGCAGTGTACGTGAGGTAACGGAAAGACTTGCAACGCTTGATGAGGGCAGGGGTAGGGCTACGGTTGACGAAAGCCGAACCAATACTAACGTTGAAGACGTTAGTAATTTGAAGGGTGAGGTGCGTAACCTAGTTTCTAGTTTAGGTAGCTTATCGGGAAGGTTGGATAGAGTTGAGGAAGGGGTTAAGGTTGGTCCGAGATTAGTAGATGGGGAGGGATTTAGAGAAGTTAAGGGTGGAGCTAGGCCGCGTACGTTAGGTGATAGGAATCCCCCCCCCCCTATCGAGGATTTTGAAATTATACTGTTAATTCCGGGGGTCGATGTTATTGATATAAATAATAAAAATAACTGGTCCCAAAACTGATCCTTGAGGCACGCGGCTAGTTACATTTTTCCAGTTAGACGCTTTGTCATTAATGACCACTCTTTGTTTACGTCCACTAAGCCAATTTTCTATCCATTTGAGAACATAATTTACACTAAGAAACAATTACAATTCAATTTTGCATGGAAATATCTAAACAAAATGCCAGCTTCCATTTATTTTTCCCCACAGAGAGAGTTAATTTTTTAAAAATTCACTCGACTTTCAGGTGTCTGCAAAATTTGCTCATAGAACAGCTGTTTAAATAATAGGGCTGTGGTCCCAGACCTGCCTGAAAAATAAGGAAAAAGAGTGCAGTAATGCTGCACGTAATGTATTTAGCTGGACGCAGTTCTCATTTCAAAGAAAATTTATGTTTGTTTTATTTTATTTTTTCTGGTTATTTTATACGAATCTAACAACCTTCTTACGCAGGATGACACCGCTCGTTACAGAGTGATAACGATGAACGATAAATAATAATTATTATTCATTATTTACAAACACTAATTATTTACAGTAATTTATAACCTTAAACACACGATTTTGAGATAAGAAAAATGAGCAAATGTAGTAAATATCACGAACATTTTTATACCGAGTTTCGTTCCTTTTTAAAGTTATAATCAATAAGAGTCAATTCTAAGGAGAAAGTCATGAAAAGTCAAAGATTTCAATGAATTATTAATTTTATTTTTAGGTTAATTGTTGGAAAAAACTTGGGTGGTTCCTGAGCTTGAAGTAAAGTTGCCAATTATTATGACTTACAACCCATTATTATTATATTTTGGAGCATAAAATTTTTTTGCCAGCCCTGAGAGCTCAGTGAGTAACACCGTTTCCGCATAAGTGAAGTGAAAACACTGAGGTTGGGGGTTCGAACCCCGATGATGCTGGTAATAATAATAGAGGAGTTAGAGCAATGGGCCGTATTAGTTGGCCTGAGCGCTGTACCAATTTCTGGCCCTCCTGATTGATTATTTTTTATTATTATAAGCAAAGTTTACGAATAGAATCGAAAGCTTTTTTCTCATCAATTCCTCGCCTCTTACTAAATGTCTTCAATCCTTCTCTCTTCGCCGCAATGTTGCCTCACTCTCTCTTCATTATCGCTATTATAACGGACACTGCTCTTCTGAACTCTCTAATTGCATGCCTCCTCCTTTAAGGAGAGCTTATACGATCCCGTATTGTATATCTTTATAAGTGTACGGAGTGTTAATCCCACTATGTGGGTCAAACCACTTTATAATTAAGACATAGGATCCGTAAGCATAAAGATATTTCGCCCAGAACTGGTCAACCTCTATCAAAATCAGAGTATTCAGCAATTAATAATCATCGTTTTGATACTTCTCATCCAAAAATCTTAAATAATTTTTCAATCTTAGAAACTAATTGGGAAGACCTTAGCTCGAAAATACTTGAATCGCTGTACGTTAAAATTCATAGGCCATCTCTTAATGAACAGGCTTCATCCGTTAAACTTTACATGGAATAATCACCCAATTAAATGACCAACCAACTATTTTCCGAGATGTTCTCTCACTTTCTTTTTAACGTGGCTACAGTCTCTTTCCGGCATCTCTTGCTGAAGGTTCATGTGTGTTTTTTCCCCCCATAATGTTTATTTATAGTACGATTTATATATATATTTTTTTTCCGTATTTATTTTTTTTCTTTATTGTATTTTAAATTTTAATTCGAATTTTAATTACAGTTTTTAACTTTTAATTTATTGAACTTTTAATTCACTAAATTTAGTTTACTTCCACTGAAGATGTTCGTG
>JAJOZX010001813.1:747500-783943 GCA_023014485.1 Bathynomus jamesi
CAAGCCGTTATTATCCAATTTCTTTTCACTGTAGTACGTTTCGTTTATGGAAATGTGTTTTATTAGTAATTTTCAAGTGAAGCGCTCGAGTGAACATTTCTAAAAAATTTTTTTTTTTTTTTTTTAACAGTGGTTTGAAATCGTATTTATTAAATTTTGTAAACAAAATTCTATTGAACATTTTCGATAAATTATATTGGAACTGATTTTTTTAAAAAAGTTTCTATATAATAATAATAATATTAATTATAATAATAACTAAATAAATTGTATTTCGGTCCGATATATTTCATTTGTGTGAAAGGAATACATAGTATATTTCTCTAGAAAAATTGAGGTAAGGAACATAGTAAATTTTTTTTAGTTTGAATTAACACCTTAAATACTACATTCTAAAATTCATGCCAATTTGTATACATTTTGTTGTGTTACTTTTGTCCCATATATATATATATATATATATATCACAAATTTTACTTTTACATACACGAACACACACACACACACACGCTAAGAAAAATACAATTATAGATGAATGCAAGGCCCTTATAGATGTATACTGTAATTATTATTTTCGGAAATAGAAACTGTCTATTATACATATAATTTAATAGATAATCCTTGTAATAAACATTATTTATATGATGCTAATTTACCACATATCATATCTTATGTTAGGACTAATAATTAGTGGTTGTAATACGATGATAGGATTAGATCACCGCTAATTTCGCTCCTTGGACAAAGAAGTGCTTTTTCAGTTAATAAACAGCGAAATAACACACATAAAGGATTGTTTTTTACCAGGCCAAGTTCACAGCTATGTAATTATTCTTTTTTTTTTTTATGTAATTATTCTTTTTGCGATTATTCTCTTTTTGTGTACTTCTTCTTTTTGGTATGTAATTATAGTCTTTTATGTAATTATTATCTTACGTAATTATGCTCTTTCGTATGTAATTATTCTCTGTTTTCATTCTCTTTCTTATGTAATTATTCTCCGTTATTATTCTCCTTTTTTACGCAATTGTTATTTTTATATTCTCTTTTTTTACGTAATTATTCTCTTTTTGTTATGGAATTATTACCGTTTCTTATGCTTTTGTATGGTAACAAGAAGTGTCGTACGCAGAATTGCATCTTCTAAAAACAGTTTAGCGTCGCTTAGTAAAGAAATGGGAGGTGAAATTGAATCTTAAAATAACGAATATTTGATTCGTAATTTTTAGTAAAATGAATCATTCACGAATTTTTGTTTCAATATTATTATTATTATTATTATTATTATTATTATTTCTGTAAGTTTTTTATGAGTTTTCTAATTCCATGCAGTCTGTTCGATTTGACTGTTCTTAACTAATTATGCACATCCACCCACCCATAAATAAATAAATATATAAATATATATATATGTGTGTGTGTGTATGTATATATATATATATATATATATATATATATATATATATATATATATATATATATATATATATATATATATATTTTCAATTTTTATTGTACAAGCATGTGCAGACGATAACTCGTTTTGATAAGCATTTTATTGGATAATAGTAAATTCGGTCATTTTATATTTTACACATGTGCAAAGTTCCCCCCACCCCTACCCCACAACAGGATTCCAACTCACCACTTTTGAATAGAAGTTTAAGGTGCTAACCACCAGGGCCGCCGAGAGCTGCCACGGGCCCCGGGGAAGGATTGGTATATGCCCCCCCCCCCCTGTTTACTCAGTATTTTATTATGAATGTTTTTTGTGTACATAACAAGCAAACTGATTATATGTCCAAGTCACTATTCAAAATATACAGTATGAATAAACAACTCAGAAGAAAATTACCATTTTATTTTTCGAATCAATTATATTAAGTCTATCACCATACAATTTACGAATGCAGTACCAGTCCATGCAGGCAAGACAATTGTTTACTGCAAGATTTTCATAATTAGAAGTGTACTTTCTTTGCCTTCTCTCTAGCAAAGTGGTAAATGATTCTGATGATATTTAAAGTACGGGCTAACTGGCTTTCAATTACAATGGTTCCTAGATCTGTTAGTCGGTCTTGGGCATTGGTAGACCGCAGATAATATTTTATCTGTTTCAGTTTAACTATGATAATCTCTATAAAATGTATGTTCATTAATTATGTTTCCTCTCTGTTATCTAATCAATTGCTTTATTAATATTTTTAGATTTTATCCCCCCTCTTTCCGGGCCCCGAGGATTTATCACGGCGGCCCTGCTAACCACTACACTACGGCGGGGAGGTTAACACGTAAAATGCCTCCGGATGGGAAAGCGTTATGCGTTTCCTAGGTTGGTTAAATATATAAGAGGATATGTTAACTTTTACCCCGTCGTAATGTAGTGGCTAGCGCCCTCACCTTCTATTCAAGAGGCATATATATATATATATATATATATAATATATATATATATATATATATATATCGGTGTAGGTCTGTGGTATTGAATTTAAAAACTAGTTAGGACTAATCATTATAAAGATGATTAACTAACATCTTTGAGGAATCCCATTAAAATGATCCTCGTTTGGAAGAGCTTATCTGCAACTGCATTCTTGCGCGACAACTGTAAATAAACGGCTTCCCCGAATTAGTTATTTTACCGTCCGTGGTAGCGATGGGCCAACATTTGTCGATATACACAATTAATATTGAACCAAACTGCAGTATTGATAAACTTGGTCTGTCTTCCGTTGAAGCAATGATTACACGCCTTGTTCGAAATGTTCGGTTGAGAATAACATTGAAGATATATATGTACATTGAAGATATATACTGTGTGTATGTGTGTGTGTGTGTGTGTGTGTGTGTGTGTGTGCGCGCGCGCGCACATTTAAATAGCGAAATAAAATTTTAAAGAGAGAAAAAGGCTTCAACAAGGGAGTCAGCTGGCTATTCCGTCATCGTATTTTGATGTTTAGATTCTTGTCACAACTTTAAATTTTAAACATGTGTGCATAAAAATTTCATCTTTGTTATGGCATAAGAAAAAAGGGTTTTTTTTTGTTATCGTAGAATGCATATCACAATACCTTGAGAATGTTCTTTATTATTGTTGTTTTTTTACGAATATTCATGGCGCACACACACCACGCACACACATACACACACACACACACACACACACATACACACACACACACACACACACACACACCACCACCAAATTAAATAAAATAAAATAAATAATAAATGTGTGTGTGTTCTCGCCTATTTGGGTTGTTAAAAATTGGTGTATAAAATCAATGTTTTTGCGTTCATTTAAAATAGATAAGAAATCGAACCTGAGAATAAGCTTCGTTGTCGTTTTGTTCAATAATCATCCTAAATTCATGCGCCGATTAATTGCATGACAAGTTCAAATATATATATATATATATATGTAGTCTATATATATATATATATATATATATATATTATATATATATATATATATATATATATATATATATATAGACGCACAGCAAGACTCTTGTGAGCGAGTCTATATGTAAACGTTTGTCGCACCTGTTTACAACACTATACTCATAATCCACTATATAGGGGCTGTATATATATAAAACCTTTGGTTTAGCTTCCGCCCGCATTGTTCGTTCTGACGAAGGTCAAGCTTATCACTCCACCTTAGACCCGCAGTTAACATGGAATCCTAACTACGCCCCACCAGCACCCCAACGTCTTAACCACTAGGCTACCCAGGGTACCCATTTATCTACCAACCAATTTTATTTTTTATTGTGTGGAAGGAAGAACAGCTGGGTTTTGTTGCGCGTCGCCTGCCGTCACTGGGTCTCGATCTCGGAGCCGATGGATTCGTAGTCAGCGACGCTTATCACTAGAGATGGAAATAGTACATCAGTACTCGAGTACCTGTGTTTGTTGTACCCGTATTTGTACTCGTACTCGAGGTATTCTGAAATCGCTGTAATCGTACTCGTACTCGACCAATCAACCTCTCGTGACCAATTACCACGTACTATAGCAATTTATAGCTTCCAGAATGTTCTAGAAAGCCTTCAGCAGATTACATAAATGCTTGCGCACGGCATCGCGGAGATTAGTATTAGTCAGAGATGTGTAGAGATCTGGTGGTATCTGACGTCATTGTGGAAGGTTGCACGTATAAATAATATCTAGATCTGAGTTTTACGAGGTATGTATTTATATTTTTAGTTTTTTTATTTATTTTTATAAGAAAGACGAGTTATTTGATGGAATATAAAAAATCTTACAAAAGATGTTGAATAAAGCATTACGTAATTGACATTACTTATAACGTTATAAGTACATGTGATATACAGTATATATATATATATATATATATATATATATATATATATATATATATATATATATATATATATATATATATTATGTGACAGTAAAGCAAATACATTTTGTTCCTTTCGTGTCCATTTTTAAAAATTTCCATTGTAATGTGGTCATGTGGTCTCGTAACAAATAAGCTTTGCTCATGCTCGTACTCAAGGTAATCTGAAATAGCTGTACTCGACGGGAATCTGAAGTCTTTGTAATCGTACTCGTACTCGCTTACTCCAAAAAGGCTGTACTTGTATTCATACTCCTCCATTACAAAATTTTGGTATTCTTTCCACCTCTACTACCACTCACCACCGAGGTGTATATATATATATATATATATATTGTATTATGTAATGATAAAAATAATGAACGGCGAATTATTTTTTACCGTTAAAATGACATGAAAGATTAGGATTCAGAATTGTGTACAGTCGACTGCACGGACGGAAGAATGGAAACCAAAATTATAATAATGTTTGGAAAAACCTCGAAAAATTGCCACAAAATGAGATTGGTTTGCCTTTCATTCATAACTGATGAATTTTTCTTCAATCTCTCTTCACCCCCCTTTTACACACAGACACAAAACGTGCGTTATCGCTTCCTCCTCCGAGACGTTGTTAGGATAAAGTCGCGAAACACGTGATCACGCGGTATTCACACTCTTATGATTATTCTACGTGTATCAATCAGCTGCTGATCAACGTATGTTAGTTACCGAGATTATCATTATTTAGTCATTATTACTCTCCAAAAAAATTATGATCGATATTTACAGACCGTTTTTAGCTGCTTTTTGAATGTTTCGGAAAAAAGTTTGACGAGAAACAAAAAAGTTCTAAGGAGCATAAGAAATTACTAGTTCGTAAAAAAAAAAAAAAAAAAAAAAAAAAAAAAAATATATATATATATATATATACACACACACATGAGTATATATATTATATATATTAACGATTTAGATGTCGGCCTCGTCAGTACAGTTTCAAAGTTTGCGGATGACACGAAGCTGGGTGGTAGGGCGATTAATGACGAAGATAAAGGTAAAATTCAGGAAGATCTGAATAAAATCGTTGATTGGTCAGTCACATGTCAAATGAGATTTAACGTCGATAAGTGCAAAATTTTACATATAGGTTCGCGTAACGGTAATTTTGCATATAGTATGTCAGGGAAGGAGTTAACAAGCGTAGAGCAGGAAAAAGATTTAGGAGTTGTAGTCACTGGTGATTTTAAAGTAGCGAAACAAAGTACAGCAGCGGTCGATAAAGCGAACAAAGTGTTAGGTTTTATAGCTCGGAATTTTGAGTACAAATCGCGCGATATTATAATTCCTCTTTATAAATCATTAATTAGACCCCATTTGGAGTACGCGATCCAATTTTGGAATCCGCATATGCGAAAAGATATAGACAAAATCGAAAGAGCTCAAAGACGAGCAACTAAGATGATTCCGTCGCTTAGGTCGAAGTCGTACGAGGATAGGCTTAAGGAGTTAAAATTGACTACACTCGAGACTAGGAGGCTCAGGGGTGATCTAATCCAGGTTTTTAAAATTATGAATGGGTTCGACAACGTAGATAGAGATAGCTTTTTCGAAATATCTCAATACAATAGGACTAGAAATAACGGGTGTAAGTTGACAAGTAGAAGGTTCGAGACAGCAGTTGCGAAAAACTTTTTTACGCATAGAATAGTAAATAGCTGGAATAGTTTGCCGGTAGAAGTAATTAGTAGCACGTCTATAAACATGTTTAAAAATCGATTAGACGCATATGTTGATAGATTGGGTATAGTTTAAAGTAGTAAAATTAAGGCTTTGTGGTTCGGAACCCACGTAAAATTGTAGGTCTCCTCCGCTACCACGGAGGTCATGCACAATACACAATTACAAACAGAGTTAGGTAGACCAGCCATGAGTGGATCCCAGTGTCTTTGTTGGTCTGAAACATTATAACATTATAACACTATAACGTGAAAATAATAACTGATGCAAACCTACAAGGAAAAATGTAAAGCGATTCTAAGATCTTTCGTCTATTTAGTAATGAAGGAAGGTGGTAACAAACAGAATATATATATATATATATATACGGGTGTCCCGTAAGTCTGGACCCATAGGGAAAAATAATAAAATTACAAAATAGTCCAAAAATTTATTACATAATCTGTTCAAAGTGTCCGCCGTTGTGTCGCACACATAGTTGAAGACGCAATCTCCACTGCGACAGCACTTTCTGAATCACAGTCGCAGAAATTTCTTGACGCCTCCACAATGCGTGCTTTAAGGTGGAAAATGTTCTGAAGTTTGACCTCGTACACTTTGGCTTTCAAGTGGCCCCACAAATAAAAATCATAATAAAAAATAATAAAAAATAATAATAATAAAATAATAATAATAACATAATAAAAAAATATATTATAAATCCCTATGGGTCCAGACTTACGGGACACCCTGTATATATATATAGCGTAAACACAGTAGCTCGGAGGAATAGCAAATAAATACCAAACTCAAATTAAAGGAAAAGGAATATTCTGGAATATGTATTTATCCATTTTAAAAATAATTTCAATAACAGTGCGGGAATGTATAAAATTGACAATATCCTGTTAAAATACCTTTTCCCTTTAATCAATTTATGTTAATCATGTGCTAATCTTTTTATTTTTATGTCCCGTTATACATGTGTATATATTTTCATCATCTCGCCTTCTTCCTTCATTCCCTGACGAGGTGTACTTCTGGATACACGAAAGGTCTTGGAATAATTTTTCCTTTTCCTTGTGGGTTTGCATTATATATATATATATATATATATATATAATTTCAAAACCAAAACCGTTATTTACGAATTAGTATTTTTTTTTTTCAGAAATTATGTTTTGTAGGGGAATTTTTTTTCCAAAACTGTGTACCTGATTGTTCACTACAGATAAATGGTGCTGACTTCTGAACACCAGTTAATGACTAATGACTAAAGGTGACACGAATGAATAGTCATTATAAAAAAACTCCATTCTTTCTATTTGAAAAATGAACTCTATCGAACAAAGGAACTGACAATACTTAACGTTACCTCCGGGAAAGATAACTCAGGAAGTCACATTTTATGATTTTGTGAGAGCGGAGGTTGGCTGTCTTTCATCCAGGCAAATATTGAGCAGGATCATCGTTCATTACCTTCACGATACTGCGAATGAAATATATGCGCGCGCGCGCGCAAACACACACCACAACACAACACACACACACACACACACACATGTGCGTATCTCTATATAAGTGTGAGGTACCGACTTTTTAAACCCATATATCTAACTAACTAATTAACGAAACCTAATTTCACCTAACCTAACCTCAGTGCCATCGAACTGAGAAGGGCGTGGTAAATGTGCCGGCGCAACTGAGGCTCAAAGGGTGGTTTCTGTTAAGGCATTAAATAGTGAGGTATGCGCTAATATACCCCAACCTAATCCAACCTAACCTTAACAAACCTATCTTTTTACCCAGACACTAAAACTGTTTCTAAGTTTTTAATAGAATTTTGTTTTAAATGTTCAAGGTACCAAAAGTGTCACCTTAAAAAAATACCAGTTGTCTACGCATGCGTGCGCGCGCGCGCGCGCGCGCGCACACACACACACACACATGCTTGACTGCCTTACAAAACCGCGACATTTTCACATTTATATTTAATAATTTTAAATAAAAAAGAATGTGTTAATCTATTACGACATCGCTAATGTCGCTAGCCACACGTTCGTGTCACTATGAACTGTGTGTGTGTGTGTGTGTGTATCCTAAAGATCATCGCGATGGCGTTAAGATAGCGAAGAACACAGACATACAGATACATATGTTTATGTTATATATATATATATATATATATACAGTATATATATATATATGAAATAGAAACGACATAAGTTAAGGAACGTCTCTGCACACGGGAGGAGAGATAACGAATAATGAAAAATGAGGCGACCGCCCGGGAATCGAACCCAGGGCCTTCCAATTGCCGGTCGGACGCTCTACCATTATGCTACGGACCCACTCAATCACAATCGAAATTCTCCCACATAGGCAGAACCAATGCCCTCCTCGTGTGCAGAGACGTTCCTTAACACTTATGTCGTTTCTATTCATTTATATACTGCGCGGTCATTGCAGTTATATATGCATATATATATATATATATAGATATATATATATATATATATATATATATATATAGAGCAGAACGAAATAAATGGTGAACGGAATCTCCTCTACATTAACGTATTCGGTATGGGTTTAACCTATATAACATTAACTTTCAATAACTCATAAACGCAAATGAAAAAAAAAACAACCTAAAAAAATAATTAAAATGTGAATAAAGTTAAAATCATCTTCGTGTTTTGGCTCGACATTGGAGCAAAGCCAGTCCTCTTATTCACCCTCTTATTCACACTTATTCACCCTCTTATTCACACTTATTCACACTCTTATTCAGCGGTGCACGATCCCCGTTTATTCCCGAGGACATGATCGGAACAGCTGCAGCAACTTGCGAACATCTCCCGAAAATGAGAAACTGTTTGATATCAGCTGACGTGGAGTGATGCGAGCGGACGAGGGCATACTGATGGATTGAGTGATATTCGTGCTGTAAAAGCGAGTCAGAACGGTTTACTTGCTGAAACTGTATAATGAATATTACATAAGTATGATTAGGGGGTCCTTGGGTACCCGTGCTATACACCTGGTCCCCGATGCAGGTGCCTGTATGCAGTTTCCGTAACTTGATTGATAATTAATACAAGTACATATATGTATACTAATTTGCGTAATATGTAACGCAAGTACGTTTCTTTAGTTATTTCAGTCTATTCTCAATATATATATATATATATATATATATATATTATATATATATATATAACATAACATTTGGTTAACCTTTGGTTAGCTTCCGCCCGAATTGTTCATTCTGACGAATGTCAAGCTTTTCACTCCACTTAGACCTACAGTTTAACGTGGAATCCGAACCACGCCCCATCAGCAGCCCAGCGTCTTAACCACTAGGCCACCTAGGGTACCCATTTATCTACCAACCACTTTTTTTTTTTTTTTTTTATTGTGTGGAAGGATGAACAGCTGGGTTTTGCTGCGCGCCGGCTGCCGTCGGGTCTCGAACCCGGGCCGATGGTTCGTAGTCAGCGACGCTAACCACCACCTTTCCTTTCAAACTTTCAAATGTTCCGCGCGATTGATTCCCCATTTCACGAAGGTCAAGCTTGTTGCCCCTCCTCTCGAGTTGGTCTGGTGAAGTAGAGAGTTGGTTTCTTGTACTCTCCACCTCACATAGCCGGGTACGGCCGGCTTATCGGGATTGTTCTGAGCCAGGCGTCTAATCTTCTTTGAAAATGTCCACCTCAACACCACTCGTGTTCCTTAGTTCCTTGGGCAGCTGATTGAACAATCTTGGTCCTCTCACAACAAAACTATTTTCTTTCAGGATTAAGGATGTTCTCTGTCTAGCCTTTAGTTTGGGAACACGACACAGTCTTCCTTTTCTACTTTCCACTGTTGTTAGGGGGTTATAGGGTTCAGAGTAAGATTTGGAGCTAGTTTCTCCATTATAATATATATATATAGATATATATATATATATATACACACATATGTTGTGTTATAACGTTAAGAGTTTTAGCGGATGCGCTGCATTCACTGAGAGAGTGATTCTTGTAGTTGAGTACATTGGATTCGTAAATAACATCACCTACTTGAAAATGATGGTTTGTAGAGATATCTCGCCCTTAGCACAAATGAGAAGGAGGCCCTTCTCAGGAATCCTAACATATGTTGTTGACATCACTCATTGTTCCGTTGCAGACCACCATTTCTATGGGGGATGGCAGGTCAGGCATCCAGTGTCTTCTATGGCTGGGCCAATAGCCTAACGTGAATCGAGTAGAAAATATGTGGCATCTTCTTAATCGTGCGGTACGAAGTGCTCCAGAAAACCCCACCCAAGGAAGCTTCGCTATAAATGCTCAAAGATGCACAGGTTCCAATACTTCAGACGTACACGGTAGTTAGACTCATTCAGACAATGACTGAGCGTATTACTAGCATACTGCGCAAGGTTAAATCTCAAAATGGACATTACTTTCCAATATTAACGTGACTGTGCTGTGCATAACGATATCCATTCATTTACTTTTGGCAACTTTCTGTATATTAACACTCTTCAGATTTAAAGACAGAATTTCATCTACAGTATTCTCCTGTCATCTATTGTCCACAAATTCACGTGTAGCAACATTATACATGAAAACCAAACTAGATAAAAACCATTTCTTATTAAATTTGTTTAAATTACATATTATTTTAGTTATACAGGGTGTTCAAAAAGTCGCACTACAATTGGAAAATTATTTATTATATATTTCCAACTGTAGTGCGACTTTTCGAAACCCTATATATATATATATATATATATATATATATATATATATATATATATGTGCTCCGTCTTTCAAATTAACAGGGTTTAAAGTCAGTGAGCCGGTATGTTACCTATACAAAAATTTGTAAATGTGCCAAGATTACCCAAGTTACAATCTTATTAGATGGTCCACAATACTTAATTTATAATAAATAATATAATAATCCTCAAAATTTTCTAGCGATATCCGGCACTACCTTCTTGGACCTATGAGGTATGAAACAGTGACCTTGAAATAGCGGGCCTACGAACGAACGAACGATGTGAGCCCTTTAAAATTACGAACGATCGAACGAACGAAACGAATGAACGAGTGAATTTTAACTACATAAACGGTTCAAAATATTTTCAAAAGGCCAGGGAAAGGCTCTGAAATCTTAAATGAAAGACCAAGCAAATAAATAGGTTTTATTACTTTAGATATATTTACAAACTTACACGCTTACATGTTTTAAAGGGACAAGGAGTGGGCACTCCTTTTAGCATCCCCATCCGTTCCCCTCTCCCGCCCTACCCCACATATACACTGCGAATTTCCGTTTAATAGTAAAAGTTTTGACGGTGATCGCGGGAAATGTATGTTTCATTACGGTATAATCGTACAGTGACTCCGCGTGTATACTTTTTGTGTCATAGAAATAGTTACATAATTAATGTGAAAAGATGCCTGAACATCGAACCGTTGGTATCCCGAGCATGATTTAAAGGGACGAAAAAGTGGGACCCCTTTCGGCGTTCCCCCCCATCTCCACCCCCAACCACCCCCCCAGCTACGCTCCCCCGCAAGCCGTTACAGATACAATGGGGTCGTCTGCTGTAAATCTTGTAGAAAATCCTTGTTATGTTTTATATTCGACAAAGTAGATCATATTAGGTCAGACCTTCTTGTATCTGTCTGTCATGATTTTTATGATTCAGAAGAAATAGAACATGCGAGGGTACAATTAAACACCCTGTTCGGTGCTTCCCTCCCAACTCGTAGAGGTAATTCTAAAAACGAGAATACCCTGAAAGACATTATAAATAAAGTGTCGACCCTCCGGGATAATGAGAATAATATTACCTTTTACGTTACTAACTTCCATAGAATACCGGTAATCTCTATGGGTGACGTAAACGTCTCGGTGCTCCTCAAACAGTATAATGAGGTACAAAAGTCGATAGTTGAACTGAAACACCAACACGTGGTGTCAAATCAGAAAAACGCGATTTCGATAGAACAGTTCCGGTCAGAGTTAGATGCGTTGAAAGAGACGCTCCTCCCAAAGCCCAGTTACTCGGAAGTAGTTCAGCAAGCCAGATCTCCAAGAAGCGCGTCGGGCAGCGAGGGAAACGAAATCCCCGCCTCCAACTCCCCCCCTGAAGGTGGGGTGGAAACGCAGCATGCAGGGGTAGCGGTCAACCCCCCTCCCGTTCAGGAAAGGACCCTGCTCCCGATCTCACAATGAGGAACAGGGACGGTCCAATGCCGAGAGTCGAGGCATCATTGCCCTCTCCCTGCCTCCCACTGCAGAGGAGAGGTGTTCGATTACGCCTCGCTCGGCGCAGTTCCCCCCCTCCCACCGAAGAAGGAGAGGCACGCGCGGCCGTCAGGTATAAACACCGCTAACAGACCCTCACCAAGCCACAGAGTAAGGGAGGGGCCTCCTATCCCCCAAAGGTTGTGCCACCCATCCCCCAGGCAGGCGAACCCTGCCTCAGGGAGATCGAGGGAGCAGGACGGGTGGGTAACTGTTAATAGGCGCCCTCCCAAAGGTCTCCTCAACCGGTCTCCGCGGCGAGGCCACCGATGGAGAATCTCACCCTATTTGTGTCGCGAATTCAGCTCTCGAACGAGGCAAGCGATATTCGACACATGATAGAAGAAATCATTGGTGAACACAGTATAGTGATAGTTAATAAACTAAACACGAAATCTCCGTATTATAACTCTTTTAAAGTAATAATTAAAGGTGTAAATGCGCATTTCAACCCGTATAATATGAGTCAATGGCCAGACGGTATTATTGTTAAGGAGTTTATTCACTTTTCCAGGAGATTTGATAACAGGCAAAATAATAATAATAATATAATAATAATAATAATAATAGGCGCCCTAACGGTAATGCCTGAAAGTTGTACTGTGTATAATAATAATAATCTTACTAATAATAAATTTCTATCAGTCATGGCGGATAACTTGTTGAAAATAGTCTCATATAATGTAAGGTCAGTGAGGAATTCAACTGTAGATGTTCATAAAATCTGCGACAGTGCAGATTTGATACTCCTGCAGGAGCACTGGCTACCTAAGCAAGAGCTAAAATTCCTCTCTACCATCCATGATGACTTTATGTACCATGCGTCATCAGCAGTAGACTTGTCAGATGAATTAATGTACGGTAGGCCTTTTGGTGGTGTTGCTTTCTTATTAAGGAAAAATTTGTCAAAACATATAAATTTTTAACAAGCGATAATGTAAGGTTGTTAGGCATTGAATTACAAGTGAACAATGATTGCATATTAATTGTAAACTGCTATTTACCATACAACAACGGCAGTAATCTAGATGAATACATTGATTTGCTGTACAAAATTAAGTCATTATCAGATAACCCCAAATATTCTCACTGTATAATAATGGGGGACTTTAACGCACATGTGAACTCGGAATTCTTTGTAGAATTGGGTAACATGTGCGAGTCGGCCAATTTAAGTATAAGTGATGTAGATGTATTAGGGGTAGCCAGTGGTAATTTTACATACGTTAGCGATATGAGTGGTACCACCAGGTGGATTGATCATTGTCTCACTAGTAATAATCTAAAGGATCGAATTGTTAGAGTTCATATTTGCATGATTTCCTTCTTTCTGATCATAGACCATTAGAAATATTAATTAACGTTACCAATTTATGCGCAACACGACTTAACAAGAACTCAATAGGTAAGAATAATCGCGTCGATTGGTCCAATGTTAATATGCAGCAGAGAATAGAATACAAAGACAGAACATGTCACCTCTTTAATAATTTAGAAATTTTGCACCTTGCCTGTAATAATCCTTGCTCAAATGATTCTCACTGTAAACTCATAGATAGGTATTATAGTAAGATAATATCCCTGTTAAGAGAAGCAGGAAGCCCCTGATTAAATCTTACAACTATCATACTAAGGTTATTCCTGGATGGAATGATTTTATTGCCCCCTGAAGAGGGAATCGAAAGACGCCTATGATTTGTGGTGCTTTCATGGTAGACCCAGATTAGGACCAGTATACATGAAATGTGTAGAAGTCGGGGTCAGTATAAGGCGGCCATAAGGCGATGTAAACAGGAAGAAGAGTCTATTCGAGCATCAAAAGCCTGTGAAGCTCGCATAAATAACGATAATAACAAATTTTGGAAATTTGTTAAGAATCAAACGGGTGTCAAAAATGTCCTCCCTCCGACAATCGATGGGGTGTCGGGGGAGGATGAAATTGCAAAGCTGTGGAAAAACCACTACTCTAACATTCTTAACAGTGTGAGTAGGGATAATCTTAAGATAGATTGCAGCGAAACGATTGTGGGAGGGACAAGGGAAAATATTTTGATATCATTTTCTGAAGTAAAGAGGTTAATTAAAGAGTTAAAGACTGGTTCTGCGTCAGGGGTAGATGACTTATCGAATGAGCACTTAAAATATGCAAATGACGTAGTATGTCTGCATATATCATTGCTCCTATCAGCCATGCTTGCTCATAGCTATATCCCTGCAGAGTTCATGAGGGTATATATCTTGCCCCTGGTCAAAAATAAGTACGGAGACATTCTGTCCAGCAATAATTACAGGCCTATTGCTGTCGCTTCCTGCTTCTCGAAACTACTAGAAAAACTCTTGTTACTCCGATTAAATGATTTCCTATGGACATCTAATCAGTTTGGCTTTAAAAGGTCCCACTCAACTGACCTGTGTATCTATGTACTTAAAGAAACAATATCTAAATACATTGACAGTAATTCAACCATTTATAGCTGTTTCCTTGATATAAGTAAGGCATATGATAGGGTGAACCACAATATTTTATTTGCAAAACTAGAAGACAGGAAGGTTCCCATGTACATATTAAATTTATTGAAATTTTGGTATTCCCACCAATCTTTCACTGTTAGGTGGGGCAATGTACTATCCGAGTGTTTTGGCTCCTCTTGCGGGGTGAGACAAGGCTCCTTGCTCTCCCCTATGCTGTTTAATGTGTATATTGACGGATTAATTGCTTCACTTAATGAGGCAACAGTGGATGTTGTATAGATAACACAAGGATAAATAACTTAGTTTATGCCGATGATATGGTGTTAATAAGTCCCTCTGTTAAAGGTCTGGATCGGCTACTAAAAGTCTGCGAAGTGTATTCGCAGAAACATGATATTCTTTTTAATGTTACAAAAACTAAGGTTATGCAATTTCATCCTAAAAGCTGTAATCAGCCAGCTGATATAAGGTTTAAAATGAATGGTGAAGTAATTGAGGAAGTACAAGAGTTTAAGTATTTGGGTCAAACTATTACCAGCTCCTTGAGTGATGACTCGGATATAAGAAAACAATCTCGAAGCCTGTGTGCTAAAGCGAATATGACCATAAGGAACTTTCGTTTCTGTACAAGTGAAGCTAAAGACACTCTCTTTCGTACTTTCTGCAGTAATATATACGGTCAGCAACTCTGGGTGAATTATAAAAAAGGTTCTGGCAGAACCCTAAATTTGCTGTACAACAGGTCTTTTAGACTCTTACATAAATTACCCCCGAGATGCTCAGCTTCGCAAATGTTTGCTACCCGCAATGTCCCGAGCTTCCCGGAGGTAACAAGACGTGCTCAACACAGTCTAATGCAAAGAATTAAAAAATCAACCAACCCGATCATCCAAGCTATCCATGAGTCCTGCCATTTATCCTCTAAGCTATGGACTTCTTGGTACGAAAACGTCTGTCTGTAGCTCCACTTAACTTCGACAGTGCAGTATTATTTCTAATCAATTGTATATATTTTATCCTTAGTATATGAACTGTCATTGTATTAATCATAATATTTGTCATATATATATATATATATATATATATATATATATATATATATATATATATAATATATATATACAGGGTGTTCGAAAAGTCGCACTACAGTTGGAAATGTATAATAAATTTATTTTCCAAGTATAGTGCGACTTTTTGAACACCCTGTATTAAGCAAAATGCATGTTTGAAATAAAAATGCATTTATTAAAAAATGTTTTTAAATGCGAATATAAATTTGTTCATCCTAAAAAAAGAAATATTTTAAACCCAAAAATTTGCTCATTAATTTAATGGGAAAAAAATATTTTAGATTAAGTTTTTATTAAAAATCTTAATTATTTAAAAAATTTAATTACTCTTTTTTAATTTTTCAAATAGATTCTTTTTTTTTTCTTTTAAATGTAAAATTTTTAAAGGTAAATTGCGAGTATTAAATTTTTAACTTTTTTTTTAATAAAAATGTAATATAAAGAAAAATTATATCGGTAGCTACCAAATTTGTGAAACACAGTCACAACTCCGCCAGTGGCGTAGCGAGAAGAAACGGTCTTATTAAAAACGGTACTATTTCAAACTTTGGAAACACCAATGGGTATTCAGTGGGTATTAAAAGCCATCATCGGCCCTATACGTATATTTTGAACCAGCCACTAATGTATAAAACATGTACAAATACATTCTACCTCGCGTACATTTGAACAAGCGACGAAACGCATAACGCTTTCGCGTCTCCAAAAATCGTGCAAATTCACACACAATATTCCTTATATTATTTATTATTTTAGGAAATAATTACATGAACAAAGATTTATATATGTCAGTATTTAGTGTGTCTCCCCTTTGCCATTATGACAGCTTCGACTATTAATAATGTTATCTTTACCAGTGATGGTGGAATATTTATATAAATATTCTGTAGTCTTTCCACAGTTGTTCAATATTAGATAGCTTCAGTTTATCCTTCTCAGAGTCCGCATATTCCCATATAGCCTCAGCTGGATTCATGTCGGGGCTTTGTAATGGCCATTCCATAATTTTTAGTTCTCTAGCATCCTACTTCCACTCCAGATATGTTTTTACAATCTGCTCGGTGTGTATGGGGTCGTCATCTTGTTGGAAGATAAACCCTTGTCCAACCAAACGCTTTCTATCTGTTACAGCATGCAGGTAGAAAATTCGCTTGTACTGCTCTTTTATTAGAGTATCATCGATTTTCACAAAGGAACCAACTCCAGATGAACTTTCGGAACCCCAAACATTGGTAGATCCCCCACCATATTTTAGTGTTAGTTGTAACCACATATTACTATATTTCTCACCCTGTCGCCGTCGTACGTACTGTATTCTTTAGCCCCAAAGATTTTGAATTTTGATTCATCGAACACAGCACTTTCATCCAATTATTCGACGTCCAGTGGGATATGATCTCGTCCATATTTTACCCTTTTAGACTTGTTTACTGGTCTCAGACAGCAACTCTTCCGTGCAACCCTCCCTCCTGCAATCGACGTCGTATTGTTACAGCTGAAACGTTAGTGCCTTGAGGAATTAAAATCCTGCTACAAACTACGACTCGATTGTCTTCTTAGGCATGTAACCTTCAAGTACTGGTCTTGAGATTTCGTTGTTTGTCTTTAGTTGACCCTGTTTCAAGATGGTGTTTGATAGTGCTCCATGCCCCTTTTACAGAAATGTCCAGTTTTTAGCAATTTTTCCAATAGTATATCTTCCTTCTCGTAAAGTCACGATCTTTATGCAAATATCTTCTGGTATCTGCCTTACTGGAGCATTGCAAGTGAAAAATATCAGTTGAATCCACCCGTAAAAGAGTTCAAGGTACTCATTATTTCGATAATGATGTAGAAAACTAGAAATGTTTATAAAACACATTACATAGCGCTATTATACTAGATACATTCTATAAACACAACTTTTCTACTGTAGTTAATCAAAGAATGAAAAAGTCGGTAGTCTAAACTCGATTTTCAATAAAAAAAAACAAGGAATAACATGCATTAGTGATGCAATTGTAAGAATGACTTCAGGTAGTTAACCGACAACCTTTTGGCTACTGTTTATATTGCGAATGCGTAACGTGGACAAGTAAAATTATGTCATTTAGGAAAATCTGCTGGTAAATTCTAGATTGAAACTAGAATATGGAGTATTTTTTGATCAATTTTAGGAGAGTTCTCAGACTTTTGAATAGTAATATATAGTATATGCGCCTCGGCGGTGTAGTGGTTAGCGTCGCTGACTACGAATCCATCGGCTCCGGGATCGAGGCCCCGTGACGACAGGCGGCGCGCAGAAAAACACAGCTGTTCATCCTTCCACACAATAAAAAGAAAAAATTGGGTACCCTGGGTAGTTAACCGAGGTTAACCAAGGTACAGTATATTATTACAGGGAATCTGTGTAACTAGGGATTTCATGAAATCCCTAAAATGTTCAGGGATTTCATGTAAGGTTAAGTCGCGATATTTTCATTAAACGTACCGGAAAATTAGTGAATGCTTGGTTAATTGAATGCCCGGTTAGGTAAACTGTACACCCTTGACGATTGGTTAGGTTAAGTCATGATATTTTCTTTAAAACTAACGAAAATATCACGACTTAACCTGACACGAAATTCCTGAACATTTTAGGGATTTCATGAGATCTCTAGTTACAGAGATTCCCTGTAACACCCACACCCACACACCCACACCCACCCACACCCACCACACACACACACACACACACACACACCTATATATATATATATATATATAATAGTTATCAGGTAGCACAAAGTAACCTTTATCATGAAACATCGCGAATTTCCCTAAAATATGTGTATTTTGGGAGTCAAACCAGATTATTTTCCATCCATTGTCAAGATTTAATTCAGTGGGTCCCAACTTTTTTTAGGCCATTGTCCCCTTATGTCCATCAATATTTGCTGGTGCTACCTCATAAAGATAATAATACAACAGGATAAGTGATAAGTGATTTATTAATAAAAGGTGACAATTTTACAGTTTCCAGCGCCCCCCCTAAGATTCTCAAGCGCCCACGTTGGGAACCACTGATTTAACCCCTTAACACCCGAGTCAGTGAAATTTTTCTTACCTGTACAATTCGAGTTTTCGGAGTTGCATGAAAACCATTTTTATTGGCACCGATCGTAAATATACGCCTGCAAATGTTACTGCAAATTCATATATATATATATATATATATATATATATATATATATAGAAAAGCTAAATGATTAAAAATAAATGTGGACACGTATACACAACATTCAAATCATCATCTCGCAAAATGTGAATGATTGTATCCCAGCTGTGATTTCATTTTCGTAGAGGACAGCGACCCTTTACACTGCGCAGTTGTGACTCAGCAGTACCTCTCTACATATGTTTCTCAGTTTATCAGAGGTAATGAATGGCCTCCACATTCAGCAGACCCCAACCCTCAACATATTTTGTGTGGAACACGCTCCAATAAAAAGTTTATGCAGGCCACCAGACACCTTTCAACACATTGCATGAGCTCCAACATCGCTTCGAAGAATGTTGGCAGTAGATCTCAAAGAAGCTTGTCCAGGTCGCCGTTCTTAAATGATGATATTATTGCAGATATTAAGATGTATGTATAAACCTGATGCGCCTGCGCGTTATAGTTCCAAACTCTCCTATCAGAGAACGGGCAGCACCTGCTCATATTCGTGCTCTTCATTCGTGAGAAACATTTTTTCTTTCAAATGCTATTTGAGAACTTTTATAATTTTTGACATTTTAATAATTTTTTTACAGAATAAACTTAGATATGTTTATTACTACTTTTATAAATGTCATCAATGAAATAAATGGAAGCAGAATGAGAACGCTTTAAAGGGAGGGTGGGCGTTTATTTTGCGTTAAAGACATTATCCGTTAAATTATTCTAAAATATAGACATAACAGCATACCTTGTTCTCTCCTTTGACTATAGGATCCTTCACCTGAGCCACGTTTATGTATTCTTCTCAGGGAGGGGGAGGGTTTGAATTCCCTTTATTAAGGGTTACAAACGATAATAGTCTTTGTCTGACATTTTAATGTTTGCCAAGGACATCTCCTTGGCTACCGGCAAAGGTGTACTTGAATGAAGATCAAGGTGAAAGTGCAATTTTTTATTTACTTATCCTTCTGACTATAATATATATATATATATATATACACACACTTTATGAGGGTTTGAACAACGGTTCACTGGTGTGTATATACACATTTCAACTGCAAACAACACGCAGTATAATTAACGTAAAGAAAGACGCTTGTATAGAAGAACATTCCGCGCAAGATGAGGAGGGAGAACGAACAAATGAAAAAATGAGGTAACGACCCGGGAATCGAACCCGGGGTGTTCCGATTGCCGGTCAGATATGATAACCACTACACGATGGGCCTCACTAGATCAGAAGTCGTAATTCGCCTACATACGCGCAGAAACCAATGCCCCAAGGGGGCACCTCCCGCATGCCGCACATATATATACATTTCAACTGCAAACAACACGCAGTATAATTAACGTAAAGAACGACGCTTGTATAGAAGAACATTCCGCGCAAGATGAGGAGGGAGAACGAACAAATGAAAAAATGAGGCAATCGGAAGACCCCGGGTTTGATTCCCGGGTGGTTACCTCATTTTTTCATTTGTTCGTTCTCCCTCCTTATCTTGCGCGGAATGTTCTTCTATACAAGCGTCGTTCTTTACGTTAATTATACTGCGTGTTGTTTGCAGTTGAAATGTATATATATGTGCGGCATGCGGGAGGTGCCCCCTCGGGGCATTGGTTTCTGCGCGTATGTAGGAGAATTACGACTTCTGATCGAGTGAGGCCCATGGTGTAGTGGTTATCATAGCTGACCGGCAATCGGAAGACCCCGGGTTCGATTCCCGGGTGGTTACCTCACTTTTTCATTTGTTCGTTCTCCCTCCTCATCTTGCGCGGAATGTTCTTCTATACAAGCGTCGTTCTTTATGTATATATATATATGTATATATATACAGGGTGTCCCATAAGTCCGGCATCATAGGAAAAATAATAAAAAAAGGCAAAACAAAAGGTTTTATTTACAGAACGTGCTCAATATGTCCACCATTGTTTTCAATACACAAATTCAGACGTGATACCCAGTCAGCAAGCACACGGTGAATGATGTCAGGAGTAATGGTGTTACATGCCCCAATAATGCACTGCCGCAAATGTTCAACACTCCTAATTTTCTCTGCGTATATCAGAGCTTTCAAGTGGCCCCAGAGATAAAAATCTAGTGGCGTGAGATCCGGGCTTCTAGCTGGCCATTCCAGGCCCTCGACGTTCTATCCAATGACCAGGGAATTGTTGGTACAGGTATTCCCTTACTTGGGTGCTGTAATGTGCAGGAGCGCAGCCTTGCTGTAATCATATTGGGAAATTTCCTTCTTCGTTCAAGACACTGGGAAATGCTTCTTCCTTGAGCATTCGTAGGTAGGTGCCTCCAGTGACATGTTCATCGAAAAAGAGGGGGCCTATGATGCGATCCTTCCAAATGCCCCACCATACCATCACCCGAGATGCACTTTGTTCCTTTGAAGAGGTATACCAGTGAGGGTTGTTTTGAGACCAGTAGCGGGTGTTCTGTCGATTTACCTCACCATTCCCATAAAAAAACAGCCTCGTCACTGAACAGAATGGTGGAAGGGAAATTGGCATCCCGAGCATATGAATTATGGTTTGTAGAAATAGAAAAATATGAATTTCTCCTATGATGCCGGACTTATGGGACACCCTGTATATATATATATATATATATGGATAATTAAGTGAAATAGAAATCATATTAAACCCTTTATATTGTTCTTAAAATAAGAGGTAGTTTATTTAAATCGAATAAGAAATCTGTCTACAAATTCACCTTGAACAATAGTTGTTAAAAATTAAAGTTGACAAAGGTGGGTACTTAGAGACTTTATTCACCATAACGAAGTTTACAGTGAACAAAAACAAAATAAATAAAACATTAACGTAACAGGTGTTCAGTTTATCCTCCATTATTATCAATGACCAATTGTAGCCTCGTGCGCTACTGGCGAACTGCTGTAGAAATTGTCTTCATCGAGCTTATTCCATGCTGTTAATACGCGCTGTTGAAGTTGATTGCCATCTTGAATATTTTGTTCGTAAACTTTGTTAATTAAACGTTTTCAACGATTTTGTTTTTATATTATAGATTAAATTATCAATATACACTGAAACAACGCAATAGTCTCGTGTTTAAGCATTACTTAGCGGTGTTAGTATAACTTTTTAATTAAAAATAAAATAACAACAGATATAATATAAAAGTCATAATAACAACCATCTGGGAAAGATAAACAACTTTTGTTCATAATTAGTTGCGATAATTAGTACTCTTCCGGCCTAGTTCTCGGTTCGGCGCAGTGAGTTGTTATTGTTGTTCCGCGTGGGCAAAAATGTCACCTTTGAGAGAGAGAAAAATAGTTTTCTCTTTCTCCAAGCTTTTCCTTTCTTTTGTTACTTTGGCCATTCGTCTCTACACCTGTCTTGTCTCTTTCCGCTATTGTCTTGGGAACGTCTTTTGTATTTTTTTTTTTTTACTCACCCATGACAACAATGGCGTAGGCTACCTGCAATTATCAGGGCCTAGGGAACGTAGGCTATATTTGAACTGTTTTTAGATTGTTTCTCCTTCTTTCAAAATTCATATATTCCATATTTATATTTTCAGTGGCACTGGGTGAGGTTTTGAAAAGTTTTTTCCCCCCTTTTTTCTTTCTTCAACATCCTCATTTTACATCTTTGTGTCAGGATAGGAAATGGATTCGTGTTTACTCTGAAAGTTATTCCTCATTTGCTTAACAAACTGTGCCTTCAAACGCTTAAAAGCGAGTGTATATAAAATGAATGAATGATAAAGGATGCCAGAAGACGTTTCTTCTATATAATTACGAGAATAATTTACTATTATTAAAACATACGACACTATATATACATAAAAAAAATTTCAGGACATTTTGGCAACTTTATAAAACGCAAATATATATTTCATTTTCGTATGTGATTCAATGACAACAACAATAATAATAATAATGAGTGAGGAGGGCCAGAAACTGGGCACAGGGCTCTCAGGTTAGACGAGCGCGGCCCATTGCGCTAATTCTTGGATTATTGTTATTACCAGCATCAACGGGAGTAGAACCCCCGACCTCATTGTTTTGACTTCTCTTAAGACTTAAACCGAAACGGTGTTGCCCAATGAGCTACGGGCTCTGGCACTGATTCATTGATAAATTTACTGTCCAGTAATGGAGATCGTTTCTAAAATAATTTTAGGGATTCTGTAAAAGTGTTTGACTTGGGAAAAAAATAAACACGCTACATAATAATAATAATAATAATAATAATAAAGAATCGATTATAATAGGCGGTTGAATAAATAAAGTTTACTTACATTTCAAGAGTCAATCCTAATATAATTACGATTGGGATTAAAGTTCAAACCTAATAGATTTGTTGCCATTTAGAACAGTTCTAAGCCTGAGATGGGATTCAATTGCGCAATTGTTTTTAGCCATTTTCTTAACAGTTTTACATCAACAATTTAGCGTGTACACCACACACACACACACACACACACACACACACATATATATATATATATATATATATATATATATACAGTATATATATATATATATGAACAGAATCTACAAGTGGACGGAAGACAACAATATGAAGTTTAACACTGAGAAATTTCAGCTGTTACAGTACAGAAAAAGAGAGGACCTAAAATCCATGGAATATTATACCCCAAATGGACAGGAAATTCAGAGAAATTCTAAAGCAAAAGACTTACTGGTTGTAATGACTGATGATACGAAATTTGAAACACAAAATAAGTTAGCAGTAAACAGAGCACAGAGAGTAACTGGGCAGATACTGAGAACCTTTAAACGATAAGGAATATAATGATTCCTCTACTGAAAACACTGATCATACCCAAATTGGAATACTGCTCTGTCCTAACATCCCATATAAAAAAGAAGACATTAGGCAACTAGAAGGGATTCAGAGAAGCTTCACAGCCAAGATCAATGGGTGCAAAGAACTAAATTACTGGGAAAGATTAGGCGAATTAAACCTATATTCATTGGAAAGGAGGAGAGAGAGATACACACCATTATTTACACTTGGAAAATAATGGAGAAACTAGTCCCTAATCTTACTCTGAACCCTGTAACTTCCCAAACAACAGTGGAAGTAGAAAAGGAAGACTGTGTCGTGTTCCCAAATTAAAGGCGAGACAGGGAACATCCTTAACCCTGAAAGAAATAGTTTTGTTGTGAGAGGACCAAAACTGTTAATCAGCTGCCCAAAGACCTAAGAAACACGAATGATGTTGCAGTGGACATCTTCAAAAGAAGATTAGACGCTGGCTCAGAACAATCTCCGATGAGCCGGGCGTACCTGGCTATGTGAGGTGGAGAGTATAAAAACCAACTCACTACTTAGCCAGGCCAACTCGAGAGGAGGGCGACAAGCTTGACCTTCGTGAAATGAGGAATCATCGCGCGGAACATTTGAAAGGTTGAAAGGTATATATATATATATATATATATATATATATATATATATATATATATTATATATATATATATATATATATATATATTATATATATATATATATATATATATACAGGGCGTCCCAAAAAAATGTATACACACTTTAAATACTTATAAAGGCAGTGTTTATTAAAATACATTTCATTTTCAAAATGTAATAGAATCTACAGACATTATTTAATTGTTTTGTCAACGCCTGTTTTCAAACTGACGTCCGTTCTGGTCCAGGCACTGCTGATAACACGAAGCAATGGAATCGCAAACATCACGAAACATTTCGTTTGGTATTTGTGTGCATTCTCGTTCAATGGCTGCTCTCAATTCAGCGACTGTTGCAGGTTTTATAGCGTAGACTTTGTCTTTTAAGTATCCCCATAAAAAAAGTCTAGTGGTGTGAGGTCTGGTGAACGCGGAGGGTATTCTACGAAACCCCTTCGTCCAATCCACATCCACATCGTGCCAAGTACCACTCGCAATACTCCACTCTTCGGTCCGGATCATCTTCATTAATAGCATGGACTAATCTTGGAATGTAACTTTTCCATTGACAGCGCTTCAAAATGCGTTGGACAGACGATTCTGAAATTCCTACCTCACGACTCGCTTGCCGCACAGATTTTCTTGGACTTTGGTGATACGTTTCCAGTACTCTTTCTTGCTTTGTGGGGCTTGTCGATGTCCGTGGTCTTCCGGAACGCTTCTTGTGGACATTCTGAACAGTTCCATCGGCTTCAAACTTATCTCTAATTCGAGTGATGGTAAGTCACGTTGGTGGATCTGTTTGAAACTCCCTCCTAAACTGTCTTTGCACTTCAACTGCGTTTTCACACTTCCAGTAGCATTTTAGAATGAATTTCCTTTGTTCAAAGCTTAGTCTGACTGCCATTATTAATTCTAATGGGTTTAACTTGGAAAGAAAGAAACATCAATTGAGCTATCAGCTGTTAAAGTGTGTATACATTTTTTTTGGACGCCCTGTATATATAATTTAGGGTTGTCCAAAAAAAGTGAAAATGAAATATATATTTCTCATGACATTTGCCCATATTCCACAATCAGTATTGATGTTGGAAATAAAAAACTGGATAGATTCGTGCATATTTAGAGGTAGCGCAACTCTAAGCCTTAGTATCATTAATTATCCAGTTTGGGATGGCAAATTTCTTCAAACTTGCGCCACCCTTAAATATTAATGGATTTTGAGCTAATGGATTTTGCTCAAAATCCTGTCTGGGGTCTTTTTCCATATAAGGAATGAGAAAATGCATCAGGAGCTCTTATTTGTGCATTTTAATTTTTTACCATATATGTGTGCCTGTGTGGTTCACCCTAATATATATATATATATATATACTGTACGTATATATGCGCCTCGGTGGTGTAGTGGTTAGCATCGCTCACTACGAATCTATCGGCCCCGGGATCGAGATCCGGCGACGTCAGGCGGCGCACAGCAAAACCCAGCTGTTCAGTAGTTTCGGGAATGTTTCACCATTATGGCGACCCCAATCAAGAGGGTTCGTGTCGCGACTGACTCGTGGCTCCTTTGAATAGATGTTTAATTCTTTTTGATAACTTTTCTGACTATTTTTGATAGGTGGAGGCACAACTTCATCGAAATAACTCCATAAATTAACCTTCGGCTTCTTTTTCAAAGGTTCTTGATCTTCTCTTGAAACAAAATCAGTTGCTTCATCGCCATAGGTTATATTAAGTGCAGGCAGAGATGGGCAGTATCGCGATACATGTATCGGCGTTACGTATTGAGCGATACTTTTGTATCGGTAACGGTATCGCCTTAGCTACTTGATCCTTGATCGAGGAATCGGTATCGGTATCGGTAAGGTAATTTTTCTTAAATGTATCGAAAAAAATCGATTCATCGATACACCGATACAGTCATGCAAATAACCGAAAGTAATAGTGAGTAAAATTGTAAAAAGTTGTATAATTCGCAAATTTTCTGAACTTCTGTTTTTTTCAAATGATATTGTTTTAAGTTATAATGTTGAAGGGATCTGATATTTACAATTATATCATATATATCAATGATATCATGTTAATAATATTTTTCGCGCCGCGCATCCACAGAAATATTTCTCTTTCCAAAGCTATTAACTCCTTATATGCGTAATTTCAATACAGAAGCGCGCTACGCTGTGCGCAATTTTCACTCGACGCGCAATGCATGCATACAACACATCAATGTATTTACAATTATTTACAATTTCTTATGTTCCTCGTTAAAAGTTTATAACATTTAAGTTTTTCTGTGAGCTAACTTGGTATAAAATATATTTTTTCTTAACTGAATTGATCGTTTTTTACACCCAATATACAAAGTAAAAATTTATTTACGTATTAGTAAGATTTGTTCATTCTTATAGTAATGTATCGCGATACATGTATCGGTATCGATATCTTTTTAGCCATCTATAAAGTATCGATGTATTGGTATCACTTTAGACGATTTACGAGTATTGATGTATCGGCTAACGGCTAACGAAGCGAGCTCGGGTGGACCTGAGAATTGCGACGCTGAATGTTGGAAGCATGACTGGCAGAGGAAGAGAGATTGTGGAGTTCATGAAGAAGAGGAGAGTTGGGGTGTTGTGTGTACAAGAAACACGCTGGAAGGGGAACAAAGCAAGCGAACTCAGTGAGGGATATAAATTGTTCTACAGTGGGGTCGGTTGAGGGAAGGAATGGTGTGGGTATTGTATTGGCGAAGGAATTGAAGGATAGCATAGTGGAAGTAAAGCGAAGAGGAGTTAGACTGGTGACTTTGAGAGTGAATTATGGGGAACATGTACTCAATATAATCAGTGCATACGCGCCCCAAAGTGGATGTCCGGACGACGTTAAGGAAGCATTCTGGAGATTACTGGAGGAAGAAATGGAGAGTATTGCCGAGGACGAACGAGTGGTGTTGGGCGGGGATATGAATGGACACGTTGGTGATCATAACGATGGAGTGGTCAGAGTGCACGGTGGTCATGGCTATGGAGAGGCAAACGTGGACGGTGAGAGAGTGTTGGATATGGCTGTATCGTTTGATCTAGCGATTGTAAATACGTTTTTCAGAAAGAGGGAGGAGCATGTTATTACGTACAAGAGTGGAGGCAGAACATCGCAAATTGATTTCATACTGTATAGGAGGGCGCAATTGGCCGAGGTGAGGGACTGCAAAGTTATTCCAGGAGACCATGTGACGCCACAACACCGGTTGGTAGTCATGGATGTGATGTTGAAAAGAGGAAGAAAGACCCGAGGAACAACAGTGAGGAGAATTAGGTGGTACAAACTGAGAGAGGAGGGGAAGAAACGGGAATTTAGAGAGGGAGTGTTGAGTGAAATCCATGTTAATGAACAGAATGTACAGGATTGGTGGGTACATATGCGAATGTCATGAGAACGGCAGGTAGAGACATAGTGGGGGAAACATCAGGTAAAGTGTGGGAAGATAAGGAAGGATGGTGGTGGAGTGATGAGATCCAAAAAGCACTACGAAGTAAGAGAGAAACAAAGAAGTTATGGGAAGAATCGAGGAGTGAAGAGTGTAAGGTGATATATAAAGAAGCAAAGAAACAGGCAAAGAGAGCAGTGGCGAGAGCAAAGGCGGAGGCATATCGGCAGATGTATGAGGATTTAGAGGATCGTGAAGGACAAAAGAAGATATACAGATTGGCTAAGAGCAGAAATAGAGCGACAAAAGACTTTACACAGGTAAAACAAATTAAGGGAAGGGAGGGGGCGGTGCTGCAAAGAGATGAAGAGATAAAGGATAGATGGAAGGAATATTTTGAGGAATTATTAAATAAAGAAAACCCAAGATCTTTCTATGAGGATGGATTACCAAATGTAGCTATGACAGAACAAGTGGGGAGGATGGAAGTGAGTCGTGCTCTGAATAGGATGAAAAATAACAAAGCGACTGGCCCAGACGAGATACCAGCTGAGGCATGGAAGGCACTGGGAGATGAGGGGGTGGATCTGGTGTGGGATCTAATGCAGAAGTTGTTTGACCAGGAGGTGATTCCGGATGAGTGGCGGACCAGCATCATAGTGCCTATATTCAAAGAGAAGGGAGATGTACAAGCTTGCACGAATTATAGAGGAATCAAGCTAATATCACATACAATGAAGATATGGGAGCGAATAGTGGAGAGTAGGTTGAGAGACGAAGCGGAAGTGTCAGTGGAACAGTTTGGATTTATGCCGGGAAGGAGAACGACAGATGCAGTTTTTGCATTGAAACAGTTGGCAGAGAGGTACAGAGAGGGGCAGAAGGCGTTGGACATGGTTTTTATTGACTTGGAGAAGGCATATGATAGGATACCACGGCAGCAAGTTTGGAGATGCTTAAGGGAAAAGATGGTACCGGAGAAGTATGTTAAACTGATCAAGGGGATGTACAGGGGAGTAACTACTAAGATGAGGAGTAGTGTGGGTGTGTCGGAGAGCGTTGGGGTGGAAGTTGGTCTGCACCAAGATTCAACTTTGAGCCCCTTCCTTTTCAATGTGGTATTCGATGTGTTGACGGACGGGATTAGAGGGGAGGCGCCGTGGTGCATGATGTATGCAGACGATGTTGTGTTGAGTGGGGAGACGAAAGAGGAGGTGGAGCAGCAGTTGGAAAATTGGAGAGAGGCGTTGGAAAGTAGGGGGATGAGAATTAGCCGAAAGAAGACCGAATATATGAGATGTGATGTGCAGCAGGACCGAGGAGGGGAAGTGACATTGAGTGGAGAGCGTGTTAAGACGGTGGAGTATTTTAAATACTTGGGGTCAACAGTGGATGATGCAGAGGGGGGAGCAGAGAGAGAGATAAACTGTAGAATACAGTCGGGGTGGAAGAACTGGAGGGACGTATCAGGGGTGCTCTGTGATAAGAGGGTCCCAGTGAAACTGAAGGGAAAGGTATTCAAAACAGTGGTGAGGCCGGCAATGTTGTATGGAATGGAGACTGTGCCAATGAAGAAGAGCAATGAAAGAAAAATCGATGTGGCTGAAATGAAGATGTTGAGATGGATGTGTGGAGTGACGAGGAGGGATAGGGTCAGAAATGAGCATATAAGGGGAACAGTGAAGGTGGCGGAAGCATCTAAGAAGGTGCAGGAGGCCAGGCTGAGGTGGTATGGACACGTCAGGAGAAGAGAGGAGTATGTGGGGCGCAGAGTGCTGGAGATGGAGTTGCCGGGACGGAGAAGAAGAGGAAGACCGAAGACGATATGGAGGGACTGTGTGGTGGCGGACATCAGGGAGAAGGACTTGGAGGAGGACGTGGTATACGACAGAGGAGAGTGGAGAAGACGAACCAAAAACAGCGACCCCATGTAAAGATGGGATAATAAGCTGCGGAAGAAGAAGATGTATCGGTATCGCCTTAGGGATTTTCGTGTATCGATGCCCATCACTGCGTGCAGGACTAGCGTTAGGTGATGCAGACATAATGATTATCTCATGTTTTACAAACTCAGGCACTGTTATGCAAGCAAATTTGAAACGTGAATCTAAAACGTGAGAAATCATGCGAGTAATGTCTGCCTTCCACTGCCTGAAGCGATTCTGTAAATTTTCTGTTAAATCGTATTTCATAGTATGAACACCTGCATCATCAGTTATGTTAGGCAAAAATACCACGAGACCCGTTACATCGGGAGACACCATGTGAAGACAAGAAGAATCAGAGGAAAAATCAATTGTTAATTTTTCACATCGACTAAGAAGCTTTACAACACACTGAATTAGAGTCTACTGATGATTATTGAAGGTTGCTACAGTATCTCATAGTTTGAGGCGTATGCAACAACTGCAGTTTTTCGATGAAGAAGTCGTTGTAGCATATAGAATGTAGAGTTCCATTGGGTGATAACGTTTCTTATAAGTTTGTTTTCGGGTAAATTGTGTTGCTTCCGGAATTCTTTAAGTCTGTCAAAGGCTGGAGATGAATAATTAAAATGCAACAGATTGGGCGCGCAATTCCACATATCTCTGAAACAGACTTCTGGCTAAGAAGGGCTTCAACTGCAAGTGCTAAAGTATGATTCGCAGAAGCAACAGGAGTAATTTTGAGAACGCTAACAGCTTTAGTAATATTACAGCCATTATCGTGCACAACTGCTCTTTATTGACCATTCTTGCAATATAGTACAGTAGAAGTTAATGCAGTTGCAAATTTTTCATGAGTATGGGAATCTGGCAGATTTTTGGTGGCTAAAACATGCTGCTTTTGCTCACATTTACTACTAATTCTATGTGCTGTCAAACTGATAAAGGCTTCAGTTTTTCATAGTGACGACTAATAACCCAAATGAAACTAACATTCGGAATTCGGTATTCGGCCGAATAGTTTTGCACCAAATATTCGGTATTCGGTGAATTTTAGTATTCGGTACATCCCTAATACTCGTATATATAATGTTACACACAGGCCATGCATAGAACAAGGAACTCTTCTGTGAAAATTAAATCCCTTATAGTCTGAATAAATAATGGTAAATGACAAATACTAAAGTTTTTCGTTTTCGTAATGGAAGCCCAACTTGAGCAACGGGTCATGACCGGGTCATGATTTAATTTTCCCAGAAGAGTTCCTTGTTCCATGCGCACTGCGCAGTCTGTGTAACATAAAAGTTTCTCAGGTGACCATTCTGAGTTGTATCGTATATATATATATTAGGGTGAACCACATACAGTATATGGTAAAACATTAAAATTCACAAATAAGAGCTCCTGATGCATTTTCTCATTTATAATATATGGAAAAGACCTCAGACCCGATTTTGAGCTAAATCCATTAATATTTGAGGGTGGCGCAAGTTTGAAGAAATTTGGGTACTTGTAGGTTATCTCCCCCCACCCCCAATTTTGATAGAATATTTTCGTTAAAACTAACGAAAATATCACAACTTAACCTAACCAATTATCAAGGGCGTACAGGTGATCTATTAGTAAATAGTAAATACTATTCCAGAAACAAACAATGTTATAATTAATAATAGATCAACTGTACGCCCTTGATAATTGGTTAGGTTAAGTCGTGATATTTTCGTTAGTTTTAACAAAAATATTCTGTCAAAATTGGTGGTAAGGTGGGGTGGGTGGGTGGGGGGTGGGGGGATAACCTACAAGTACAAAATTTGCCACCCCAAACTGTATAATGATACTAAGGCTTCGAGTTGCGCTACCTCTAAATATGCACGAATCGATCCAGTTTTTTATTTCCAATATCATTAGTGGTTGTGAATATGGGCAAATGTCATGAGAAATATATTTGTTATTTTAATTTTTTTGGATCACCCTAAATTATATATATATATATATTATATATTATATATATATATATATATGATACACACAGACCGTGCATGGAACAAGGAACTCTTCTGGGATAATTAAATCCACTATAGTCCGAATAAGTAATGGTAAATGACAAATACCATAGTTTTTCTTTTTCATGATGCAAGCCCGACGTGGGCAACGGGTCTCTCGCCAAGAAGTCCCATAAATATAGCTTCCCTCACCAGCAATGTTCCCCTCTAATTTTTTTTAGTCTGTGTGCGCAAGAAATTTTCGTTGTGCAGACATTTAGATTCATGGTGAAAAATTGTGCAAACTTTTCTGAGCGCTCTCTTCAAAATTAAATATATATAAATATTAAATACTTAATAAATATTATTTCCATAAGGTGATAGCTTGATCATTACGGTACTATTAAATGGATATTAAAAAACTGTTTACAATATTATATATTCTTAAAAAAGAAAACATTTTTTCAATTCTAAAAATATGATAAAATAAAAAATGGTAATAAATAAAATTCAACAAAATAAAGAAATAAAATAAAATAACATTAATTGAAAATGACTATTTTAGTTATTTCTCAAAACAATTTTTAGCAATTTAAAATAGACTATCAAGACAAGCGGTTTCTTAATTTGTTCTTTATAGAATTCATTAAACTGAAATTTTTGAAATTACTTCATTTACTATCGTGACTCATAATACGCTTGAGCGTGTGCGCATTTTATTTTGCTGTGTGCGCGGGTTTCACAATGCGTGTGCGCGCGCACATGCGCACACCTTAGAGGGAACATTGCTCACCAGCTATCTGCAAAGCAGACAGGATCCAGCTTTACCATTACTTATTCGGACTATAGTGGATTTAATTATCCCAGAAGAGTTCTTTGTTCCATGCACGGTCTGTGTGTATCATAAAAAACTCAGGGAACCATTCTGAGTTCATTCCCATATATATATATATATATATATATATATATATATATATATACACAGGGTGTCCCAGAATTAACTATCTATTTCAATGAAATCGGACAAATTTTTTAAAAACACACTTTTATTTATGTTTATCATGTTTAATATGTGTTAAAAATGTATAAATTTCTAAATTTTTTTCATAATTTTATTTTCATAATTTTTTCATAGTTTTTCATAGTTTTATTTTCATCTCTTTCAGAACCCTATTAATAATGAATACACAAGAACGCATCTTTGTTGTAACATCCCGTATCAAAGGAATGCAATGTAATGAAATCAGAGAAAAATTTACAAGAAGATTCCACAGAACCGGTCCTACCGACAAAGCGATTCGTGAACTTGTGAACAAATTTAAAAGAACTGGATCCGTACACGACGAGGTGGGAAGAGGACGCCCAAGGACAGCACGTAACAGTACCGAACAGGTACGACAATTGTTTGAGGATGAACCAACAACTTCGGTTAGGGAGGCCGGTCGAAGACTCAACATATCCAAGACAACAGTTCATAGAATCTTGCGTTCGACACTGAAAAAAGTGCTTATCACATTCAAGTACTGCATGCCCTAAATGAAGAGGATTATCCAAATCGAGCAGCAAGGTGTGCAGAAATTGTGGATCAAATCGAAAATGAAAGTTTATTGGATAACATCTTATTCAGTGATGAGGCGACTTTCCACACGTGTGGTAAAGTCAATCGACACAACTGTCGTATCTGGTCCAATGAAAGACCGTCTGAAGTCATAGAATGGCAAAGAGACTCTCCAAAAGTTAACGTGTGGCTTGGAATGACCAAATCCAAAATTTATGGCCCATTCTTCTTTGCGGAAGCAACTGTAACAGGTACCGTCTACCTTGATATGCTTCAGCAGTTTCTCGAACCACAGCTTCTTGATGATGGCATTCTTGATAATGTTGTGTTTCAACAAGATGGAGCACCATGTCATTATGCTCTAATTGTTCGAGAATACCTCAACAGACGCCTTCCGAATCGGTGGATTGGACGTGGAGGACCTCGACCTTGGCCTCCGCGTTCTCCGGATTTGACACCCCTGGATTTCTTTGCATGGGGTTTCATAAAAACAAAGGTTTATCGCCAAAAGATCAATAGTTTAGCTGAACTTAAAGAACGCATCCAGTTGGCAGTGCGGGAGATAACACCTGAAATGCTTGAAAATGTGTTTCGCACAGACGGTGCACATGTTGAAACTTCTCAATAAAGTTTTGACTTATGATTTATAAATCTATTTGTTTTTGTATCATAATTTAGTAATAAACAAAATTATGTCAGTTTTTATTAAATTTGTCCGATTTCATTGAAATAGATAGTTAATTCTGGGACACCCTGTATATATCGGGATACGCAAAATTTGGTTCTGGTCGCGAAGCTATTACGATATAATAACCTTATTTACGTGTTTTGAAGCACGCAAATGCTTGCATTGATTCGATCAAAACAAAGAAGACTCAGAAAGATAAGAACTTGATTTATGTATCATAATTATACATTGTAAATTTTCTTGCGTTTGGATCCATCGTATCTCGTATTTTAAACGCTACATTTTATCATTCATAAGATTTCATTCATTCTCATTTGCCTTTATTCAGAAAAATGTTTGAAAGTATTTTATTATTTTTTTGGAGTGGGGGGAGGTGTCAGAGGGGGTAGGAGGTTTGAACAAATGTTCAGGATCGACCCGTGTTCAACCCCTCTGTATCATCCAACTTTATTTGGGGGATTTTTCTGGTACTCATTCGTCAACCGACCAAAGGAAGGATGAACAACTGGATGAGCTGTGCACTGCCCTCCCATCACCAGAATCGAACCCGGGCCGATGCTAACCACTACAACCACCGAGGCGTAGAAGTGAGAAAATGTATGAAAATATTCGAAAATATACGAAAATGTAAGAAAATTTGCGTAACTGTGCGAAAAAAATGTGAAACTATGAAAAAATACGAAAGTGTACAAAACTGCGAAAATGTAAGAAAAATGCGAAAATGTGTGAAATATTGGAAAATGTATGACTGTGTGAAAGTACGCGAAAATGTGCGAACATTTACTCCGAGAAAGATCACAAAAATAAATAGATTTTCTGTGACCCAATAAATGAAATGTGTCAAGTGACTACATTTTTTTCGTGTGAACTAATCAAGTTTAAAATTTAAAATACAATTGATGAAAAATGTTAATTGATTTTGGGGTGGGGTGAGGGGGGGGTGAGGGGTGGGTGAGGGGTGGGGTGGGGGGAGAATGAGGGCGACGAACTGGAGTGAGAAAACAAAAACAGACCGGATGGAAAAGAAGGTAGTGAATAGGGGAAAAGGGCAAAAAAACCAAAGCGCACACATCCATTCACCTACGCATCCTGGTGGATCAGCACCCGCCTCCCGTCTCCCCTACATAGCTACGTTCCACACCTGCCGCGCTTTATGCGCCTTCTAATAAGCACACACCTTCATTTCCTCTTGTCCTCTCGTTCACACCCACTCTCAAATATTTAACATCCTCCTATTCACACTCTCCACCCTTATCCTACGCCTAAATACACTGTAATTTAGCTAATAAAATTCTGTTGTTTCGTAACTTCCATATATGTACTCTTATAGAACAAATTCATTCGTTGTATTCATCGATGTGTGTATATATATATATAGTAGAGCCTCTGCATCCTGCAAGGCCGAATGAAGTTAATTAGGACTCTTAATCCTAAATTATATACTGCTACCGTTGCAGTTATAGGAAGTATAAGCGCTTCATGAATGGGATGTTATTTCTGGCCATTCTTTTCCTCGCTGGGCGAAGTTAATTAAGTGTAAATTCCGTTTATGTTCGATCAAGGATGTTTTGTCAGCACCATTCATTCTCTGAGCCATTCATTCATCGGTTGGGAAGTGTGTGAACTTCTTTCTCTTTGTTTATTCAAAGCTTGAAATAGAATTACCCTAAAGCGTTGCTCTCCGTGCAGTGATACGCTCATCATGCAGCTAACAACGCAACTGCCCTCCTGCTGTAAACTTTGCCAATATGGTCAATGCACAAACTTAAGTTGTTTAACAAATTTATGTGACTTCGCTCCAGCGGTTAGATTCAATTTATGGAGTGAACAACTCGAAAGAAAGACTCTCAGGAGTGTTTCAATGACTGGTCAAGGTTCGAAAACTACATCAAGTGAGAAGATGTCTGTTGTCTTTGATACGAGAAGGACCATTGCTAAAGTTAACTTTTACGCAGGCCGATGAATTTTAGGTGAAGCGGAATTTCAAAGAAGTGCCATATATCCTTCCTTGTCCATCTATTTATCTATCGGATATCTGTATAACGTTGGAATAAAAAATAATAGAAGTAGTTTGAAGATCATTTCTTCTCTTTAAAGAAGTTATGTATCATTAAAAGGAGTTATTATATCATCTGACAAAAATAAGCTTTGATACTCAAAAAGAAAAAAACTTCCCCTAGAATGTACCCTCAAAAAGAAGTTATCAATTCTAAATTTAGAAGGTTTATTTTGAATGCATATACAACAAATCTACCAATTAAGCCATTACACCCACCATTCTCTCTCTCTCTCTCTCTCTCTCTCTCTCTCTCTCTCTCTCTCTCTA